>CM045043.1:25819095-25826595 GCA_024542945.1 allo-octoploid hybrid of Carassius auratus x Cyprinus carpio
ACATTTAAATATTTTAACTAATAAAAATTACAAAAAATGCATAACAATATTCCTAAAAATGTAAATAGAAACTGCAAATAGAGAATCGCAGAGAAATAAGCTTTTAACTTAAGTAGCAGAATTGTTTCCATGGCTTCTTCAGATACGTCTTATATCAGAAACGATGTGACTACTTTCTTTCGTTCAGTGTAGTGCATTGTTAAAGCTTGCAGTGTTTTTCATCATATGTCCTTCTGTTTGTCTTCAGAAGTGATGCACAAACTCTCTCTCTCTCTCTCTCTCTCTCTCTCTCACACACACACACACACACACACACACTGAGGATATCAGGAAGCAGTGTGCGGTGGATTGTGCTGCAGGTCACAGATGTGCAGCGATGACTTCCTGGAGTTGTTCTCTCTCTCTCTCTCTCTCTCTCTCTCTCTCTCTCTCTCTCTCTCTCTCTCTCTCTCTCTCTCTCTCTCTCTCTGTCTGCAGCTGCTGTTGTCCTCTGTTTCTCATCCTCTGGTGTGTGTGGTGTGTGTGTGGTGTGTGTAGCTTCTGTTCAGCTGCCTCTCAGGAGCTTTGACAGCACAATATATCCACAGACCCAGATCACATCAGTATCGGCCATGATCATTCATCATATCGGTCTGGAAGATAATATCAGTTCTGTTTATTATCTCCAGTTCAAACATCTATAATATTTTAGAGAAGTTACTATTAAATACTTTTTCTACTGTATGGTATAATGCTACAATGTCTCATTTCCAGTTATATTTTACTGTTATTTATTTACTACTATATTATTTATAAAAATGCTTAAATATATGTTTTTTTTTTTCAGTTATATTGCATACATTTTGACTTTTTTATTTTTAAACTTAGTTTTAAATTTATAGTTTCAGTTATTTTAGTATGTTAACTTAATTTCTTTATTTCATTTCTAACTTCATATATATATAATAGTTATATATTATATATTTATATTATTTGTGATGACATACCATTAAATTTTTTTTAACTGTTTTGTTTTTTAATAAAAATAAATGTATACTTTTACACATTCATTTGATCAAAAGTGACAGTAAAGAAATTTTTAATGTTACAATATATTTCTATTTCAAATAAATTATGTTCTTTTGATCTTTCTGTTCATCTGTGAATCCTGAAAAATAAAATGTATCAGTTTTCACAAAAATATTGTGCAGCACAACTGTGTTCAACACTGATAATAATCAGAAATGTTTCTTGAGCAGTAAATCATCAGATTATTCATGATTTCTGAAGATCATGTGACACTGAAGACTGGAGGAATGATGCTGAAAATACAGCGGAGCATCACAGAAATACATTACACTTTAACACAGATTCACACAGAACACAGAGGATTTACACTGGAATGATATTTTGCAACTTTTACTGTATTTTTGATCAAATATAAGCAGCCTTGATGAGCAGAACTCATATTGCTTGTGTGTGTGTGTGTGTGTGTGTCTCTCTCTCTCTCTGTGTGTGTGTGTCTCTCTCTCTGTGTGTGTGTGTGTGTGTGTGTGTGTGTGTGTGTGTCTCTCTCTCTGTGTGTGTGTGTGTGTGTGTGTGTGTGTGTGTGTGTGTGTCTCTCTCTCTGTGTGTGTGTGTGTGTGTGTGTGTGTGTGTGTGTGTGTGTCTCAGGCTCTGATGCGTCCGGGGCGTCTGGACCGCATCATATTCGTCCCGCTGCCGGACGCAGACACTCGCAGAGAGATCTTCACGCTGCAGTTCCGGAACATGCCCATCCATCCCAGCGTGCACCTGGAGGACCTGGTGACCCGGACAGAGCGCTACTCGGGGGCAGAGGTGAGAGGTCACTGGGGTCAGAGGTCACGCTGTCATTTGCTAAAGTGTTTTCACAAGGTGCAAGATGCTGTTTCTCTAAAGTCAGTGTGACTCTGAGCTGCTGCACAGACGCTCGAGTGTGTGTGTGTGTGTGTGTGTGTGTGTGAGAGAGAGAGAGAGTGTATGTGTGTGTGCAGCAGTAAATATCAGCAGACAGATGTGTTGGTGTTTCACATGTTAAACTGTAAATAAACACGACTTAAAAAGAGAGCGCAACACGCTTACACTCATCTGAATAACGGGTGAAGACACACACACACACACACACACACACTCTTGATAGTTTGCGTCCTGCAGTGGTTGTGTGTGTGTAGTTCTGCAGCGGAGCTCGTCAAGCGTTTATTTATGCGATGCGTGTTTGCTTTGGTGTTGTGACTGGTGAGAGCAGGGGCTTCTGGGTAATGTGATGTTTACAGCATGTGTGTTCAGCCTCAGTGACACACACAACACACTCCAGCCGAGCTGCAGGGAATTATGGGGCTGAGCTTGCAATTAATAGTGCATTTGTGGTGAAATTGTGTGGTGAAGTGCAGCACTGTATTAATTCATCGAGAAATTATCTTCTGACATCTTTTCCTCAAACTCCTGCAGTTTTTACACAACATACAGTGACTTTAAAACATCTCATTTATCATATAAGCCAGTTTATTTATCAGTTTCACATTACAGTAATGATTTGTGGCTGGAATTAATTTAATCATCATAAAAATAACAATTCACAATGTAACAAAAAAGTTTTGTTTTACTGTATTACAGTATCCTAAAATCAAGCTTAATCTTAAAATTATAAAAATGAGTGTGAACTAAAACTAAAACTGAAAATTGAATTAAAAAGGTATTAAAAAGGTTACTTATAAAATAAACACTAACTGAAATGCAATAAAACAATAAAACATAAATAAAAAAAGTTATTAAGAAAATGTTATGAAATAAGACACACCACCAAATGATTAAAACTTTAACTAAAATTAAAATGAAAACACAAAATCTGAAAAACAAAAATAATAAATCAGAGCCTTATATTCAAGTTTTTTAAAAGTTAATATTCTGTTCACACCTTGATTTTCTATGCGTTTAAAAATAAACTGCAAAAATTTTTATAAAAAACAACAACTTTATTTAAAATTTTCATAATCTCAAAATATCGATTACAAAATAAAAAGGAAATAATAATAACAATGTAACATTTTTAACAATTATTTTCAGATTTCAGAAGTTTTTAAAAAGTAATTTTCTTCAATGAAAACAGTTGTTAAGAGTTTTTTTAAGCATTTTAAACAATGTCATATGAAAATACTTTATGAAATCAAGAAAGAAAAAGACAACACTTTCCATAAAGTACAAAGTAACATATATTTGTTACATTATGACACTGAAAAAAAAAAAATTAAGTAATTTCTAATAATATGATTAAATATAAATTCTTATTTAAGGGCTCACTGTTATTTTCAGTCAAACAAGTTTGATGTATTAGTATAATTATTTATACAGTGAAATATTACAAAAAGTATGTTTTATTCCGTTTTTGTTGTTATTGTTGTTTCTTTGTTATTTTTATATTTAATTTATAATCTATATAATTTAAAATAATGTCAGTATAATGATGGTAGGAAGTGCTTCATCTCTCCTGACTCCTGCTGGTTCTCTCAGCACACAGGAAGTCTCTGAGCATCACTTCCTGCTCTGGCTCTGGAGAGTGCTCTGCTGCTGCTCTGAGCAGTGGTTTGTTTGGTTAAAAATAGTTTTGTAATTATAGGAAATGATTTTTGCTGCGTGTTTCTCCTGAACGCTGTGCTAATTTGTGGTCAGGCGTTTTGCCATCAACCACTTCTGTGTGTTCAGAGCTGACGGCAACACACACACACACACACACAGATAGACAGACAGTGCGAGAGAGAGAATGTGTGTGTATGTCTGTCTGCATGTATTAGTGTATTTGTGTGTGTCTATGTCTGTGTGTTTAATTTTTTCAAAAATCATATCACCATGGCATGGAATATTAAATTAGAAACAGGGATTAAAGTGAAAAAAAATCTTCTGACTGAACATTTTTCAGGCCAAGCCATATTCCTTTAACAAACACTTTATTTAAATAGTCGAGACCAATAGCGTTTTAAGGGGAGATTAAACCGCTTTAATATTGCCAGTTTGCATATTTTAAAAGCTATTTGTAATCTTTGAAAAAAAATATACCTTGACAAGGTGTGAGACTGTGAACGACAGGTCATGCTCCGCTATGAAAGAACATATGCGCACTTTTACATCGCACACACGGTCGGCCATAGATGCATGAATCTCCGTTGTGGTACTTGTCGCACCAGGCAGGGAGCATGTGTACTGTAGAGCACGAACGGCAGCATTGTGACTAGCTTCTGATTGATGGCGAGCTAGCACTTTTTTGCCATTATTGCCCTATTGAAATTTCCTGTGGCATACTGTGCAAAGACACATACCTGGTTGTTTGATTTTTTTAGCCCACGAACCAAAAGGCTTGCCATTCTTCCCAATTTCGCTAAGCCAAGCCCATCTCCATTTATTTTTTACACTTTTATCAATCTCCGAAACATCGGAGCCTTCCTGCATTATAAGTGTGTCCATGCTATCTTAAATGTAACTAGAATTAAAAGTTAGTGAACTAACTTTGATGTTGGCTTGGCCATCTTGGCCATGGGGCAAAAGAGCCACAGTACTTGTGTGCCCAGCATTCTTGAGTTGCCCCGCTGCCAAAAAAATAAATAAATAATACCATAAAAAAATACACCTGCGACAGTCTTTTTCCATGGTCCCTTGCTGTTTACTTTTTAAATAAAAAGCCTAGGCTATGAAAACAGCTACGACAGGGTTGTCTAGCTGAATGTGAAATAAGTCATGCAAAAACCATAATCTCCTAAATACCATTCAATTTAATCTTATTTTAATAGTACTGACAACATATTTTAAGTTATCACACATTACTGAAAAATTAAAGAATTTTAATCAAAATTTTAATTAATATTTATTATAAAATAAATATTTCATAAAACTGAAACTTAAATATATTATTTATTTAGGCTATACAAAACGGAAAAGAAAAAAGACTAAATAATAAGGCTGAATAAGCTGATCTATAGCATGTTAAATGGTGGTTGCCTGTCTATGAATGGTACACCCTTCTAAGCTCACAGAAGTGGTTTGACCCAAGTCCTCAGCAGCCAATGACATTGACCTCTTCAAACTGATTTTTAACTTGTACTTCAAGTGTGTTTCACGTGTATTTAACACGTGAAATACACTTTAAATACCCGCTGATTTTTCATGTGTAAACAACACGTATTTAACGCATTAACTAATATTGGATATAATATCGGAGTAATATAGTATTTTAAGAAGCTCTTAAAAATATATATAAATTACTTTACCATGTTGTGCAGCGCCGATAAATAAATAATATTAAATACGTGTTGTCTACGCATGAAATACACGTATTTAACGTGTTGTTGACATGTTAAAATTCACGTGTATTTGACCCTCTTGGCCTTCCATACACATTAGATATAATGAGGGAGACGTGAAAAAAGGACATCGCGTTGTTTTGATATGGATTACTTTATCAAAAAATATTTGTTCGGGAGCACTTGTTTAGTTTAAAGGTAGACATGTCAAGCTTTCTATAGATATATCTCTCATGTCTCTTCGTTGAGTATCCATGGAGTTACAGTTCATTTTAATGACGTGTTTGTAAATGAAGATCAGCGCAGACCAAGGCTGCAGACAGCACACCTTGTTTGTTTTCTTTATTTTATAAGTGCCCAAAGTTTTGTTGTTATTATGTTTGTATCCAAAAAAAAGTAGACCCTTTACAGAGACACGTTAAAATTCACGTGTATATTTGACCCTCTTGGCCTTCCATACACATTAGACGTGAAAAAAGGACATCGCGTTGTTTTGATATGGATTACTTTATCACAGAATATTTGTTCGGCAGCACTTGTTTGGTTTAAAAGTAGACATGTCAAGCCTTCTATAGATATATCTCTCATGTCTCTTCGTTGAGTATTCATGGAGTTACAGTTCATTTTAATGACGTGCTGTAAATGAAGATCAGCGCAGACCAAGGCTGGAGACAGCACACCTTGTTTGTTATCTTTATTTTATAAGTGCACAAAGTTTTGTTGTTATTATGTTTGTATCCAAAAAAAAGTGGACCCTTTACAGATTCGATTGATGTATTGCTCTTATCTGTACGATTAAAACTGAAAGTGTAATTTAAGTAATTGTCGGGGTTATCAGGAGAAAATGACTCAAAACGCGTATATGCGTTAATCGACTCCAGAGTTAAAAGGCTGTCGTGACTTTTTTTCCTTCCAGTATTCATAAGCTGTATCACGCTGTCAAATTATATTTCATTTTGCACACATAAACAGTTCAAAAACACCTGAATTCTGCTATTGTTGTGTTCTAATGGGTGGATTAGTGCAATTCGCTGTGATATTATTTTTGGAAGCGCTTAAAAAATGCTGATGAAGTCCTCATTTCTCTCTCGTCTTTCTCTCTGTTCTTTGGCCAGAGACATAATTTATAAATGAGATCTGACCCGGTAATAATAACATATATTGGTTTAGCTTGTCAGTCTGAATGAAATGTGTAGCCTATTTATTTGTCTGATCTCTCCCCTAAACGCGGCTGTCATGTAACTTTTTTTTCCCCTTCGCGATGTCAAATATTGCATTTTGCACACATACACGGCTCAAAAACCCCTGGATTTTTCTCTTAGTGTGTTCTAATTGGTGGATTGTGTGCATTCGCAGGAATATTTATTTTAAGAAGCTCTTAAAAATATATATATAAATGACTTTACCATGTTGTGACGATGGATAATAATTGATGTGAGGTTCAGCCTGACAGATAAAATCTCACAATCACATATAAACACTCATTTTCATGTGTATAATATATTCTTCTAATTGTTTTGTGCCGTTTCGCTGCAGTGTTTTAATGTGACAGACTGTAAATTCTCTTCAAGTGTTCAGAGAAATACATCGCGAGCTCGCGGGCAGTTGCGCTGCCGCAAATATATCATGTTATTACTTTAAACAGTTCAGAAACATCTGATTTTAGCTCTTGGTGTGTTCTAACCTGTGGATTGCGTGCAATCGCCGTTTTAAAAGGTCTTAAATAAGAATGAATTCGCTCGTTGTGAGCTCCGTGGAGACAGCAGCAGTGATTCTTCTCTCATCTTTCTGACTGCTCTCTGCCCAGAAATCAATTATTAATGAGCCCTGACCCCTGTAATAATCAGATATGTTGGTTTAGCTTGTCAGTTTGAGGGAAATTGTATTATTTACTTGGTATTTTTAACCGGTTTAAAAGTGAAACGAAACCCGGCCGACTCCTCCCTTAATCTCGGGTATTGCAACTAGGGGCGCAATTTTTCTCAGATAATGTAAGTCTATGGGTAATGTATTTTGACATTTAAAAATTAATAAAAAAAAAAACTTTAAGTCTGATCAGTCTGAAAAGATATAGCCACCAGCACCGCTCTATCCCGCAGGTGTCTGCCGAGTTTGGGGCTTGTGGCTTTAAAGCCCTAGGAGGAGTAGCGTTCAGAATTTCTGTCAGAAAAATAATAATAAGAAAAATAAGAAAATAAGAAGTTTAAATAGC
>CM045043.1:25831595-25906595 GCA_024542945.1 allo-octoploid hybrid of Carassius auratus x Cyprinus carpio
TCGCATCCGCACTGCTGCTCGCGCTTTCTGTGCATGGGCCTCATGTCGGCTCTCTTCCCGTGTCTGCTGTGCTACCTTCCCGCTAAGGGCTGCGTGAAAGCGTGCAACTCGTGCCACGACCGCGTGAACCGGCCTGGATGCCGCTGCAAGAACTCGAACACCGTTTACTGCAAGCTGCAGAACTGGAACCATACGCCCGGAAAACCGTCCTGAGAACTCACCCATACTTCTTTAGCTGAAGAAAGCTAATTTTGCTGCTGCAGGATGCGGAAATTGCGAACGAGGCGGAGCGAGGGGAGGAGTTATGTAATGAGCGCCTGATAAGCCACGCCCCCCTCACGCAGCACAGAAGAACCACTTGTTTCTTTTCTGAACCAGTGTTGGCCTTACCTGACTTTGTACAGCTATTAACTAACACGTGCCGGTGCTTCGAAACGCCTCCGACCAAACCTGTGAAGGACTATGTAGAAATATGTAGCTGTTATCAGATCCACAGACGCAGTTTATACGAAACTGTCCGTTCGTTCTCATGTAAAGTTGTACGTTTAAATGCTTAAGAGGAATTTACGGCTATTTTTTAAAAGGAAATGTTAAAACTGTTAAATCTGTTTTTTTTTTTTTCTTTGTTGTTGATGTTGTAAACAAAATATATTTATTATGTGAAGCTCTATTATTTTATGATATTTATTGCAAAGGACAGATTTACCCATGTCTGAATATAACGAAATATCAACACTTACTGCACCATGACAGAATGGAGGAACAGATGGAACCATGTTAACTTTAATGCAAAAATATACAAATTAATGCAAACCGCTCTTGTCTAGTGTCTGATTTCATGTGAAGGAAACAGCTGAGAGTTGTAGAGTCAGAGTTACTTGGACTAAAGATGCATTTATTTAGGATTTACTGATTACATCTGCATTGCAGAAGTTGGATTGTGTGCGTGATTCAGCAGGACAGAATCAGACGTGTGTGTGTGTGTGTGTGTGTGTGTGTGCTCACCTGGCCACCTGTGTCAGGCTCATAAAGTGTCTCTCTTTGTCTTATTTTATTGTGTTTGCTGCGGTCAGGTGTTTGTTTGTGAGCTGCTGGGTTTCACTCGTCCCTCAGATCTGTCCTTCTCCTTCTGTGCTGCTCTCAGCTGTGGTTTCTGGCTTAAAATTGAATTTATATATATGGACTAAAAGATTTAAATACTTGCACAAGAGCACATGATTATCTGAATTTGTAGATTTTTTATCACATTTCAGATTTTAAAGTGTTGGGAATCTCAGTTTGGTTCAGATTAAACCCCAAATGTTTTTAAAGAAAGTTATCAATTATAATCCGTTTATAAATCAAAGTATTTGTTGTTGTGAATTTAATATAAGCTGTTTTTAATGAAGAAAAAAATATCTAAAATTTAAATGTCCTAAAATATGATTTGTTTTCTTGCCAAATATATTGTGAATTCATAGATTTTAAGTTTTTAAATTAAATATTTGTTTTAAAGTATTGTCATTCTCAGGCCAAGTCACATATAACCACAAATTTTCTCAACCATTAAACACATTATCAGCTAAATTATTTTTACTGTACAGTTAAAAAATAAATATTTAAATGGTAAATTGTTTATAAATTAAGGTATCTGTTGTTCTGAATTTAATATACGCTGTTTTAAGTTGAGATTAAATATATTTATACCATTATTGAGACTGTAAGAGATTTTTACAATGGATAAAAAATCTTGAAACTCCTAAAATAAGATTATATATATATATATATATTATTTTATATATTCTAAATATATATTTTTGGGTTTGGTGTGAAATCTAACCTAATCATGTTTTTTGTGAGATTAAGTGAAAATGTTTTATTTGTTGGACATGTTGTGCAGGATGTGTGTGTGTGTGTGTGTGTGTGTGTGTGTGTGTGTGTGTGTGTGTGTGTGTGTGTGTGTGTGTGTGTGGAATTTATGTGTGTGTTAACGGAAGTTTAAACAGCTCAATAGAAAACAGGCAATAAGGGCAAAACTTCCAAATGGAGTCGTTAAGTGTGTGTGTGTGTGTGTGTGTGTGTGTGTTTGCTCTCTGCAGGAATGCACCTTTTGTTGTTGTGAATTGCTTTGTGGATTAGTCTCCTGTCTGTTTCCTGAACCTTCAGAGAAGTGTGAGGGTCCTTTTGGCTCTGATTGCCTCACAGGGACACTATAACACACACACACACACACACACACACACACACACACACGTGCGCAGAGCTTTTGTTCAAGGAAGCTGTTCTTCATTGATTATAAAAAGAAACTCACATGATTTAGTTTGTTTGTGAATGCTCATTTTCTGTCAAAAAAAAGTTACTGGAAAGCATTTTACAAAAAAAAAAAAACAACACTTATCATTAGTTTGTCATTTTTTGTGAAATCCTGAGTGAACTGTGTTTACACCAAATCTATGGTTTATAAGATTAAAATACTTAAGAAAGAAAGTTTGGGTTACAAGACAGGTTTCAAAATAAATATTTATTTCACAGTATTGTGAATCTCAGGTCAGATCACATTTCACCCCAAAATCAAAAGGAATAAATAATCAATTATTTAATATTTTGCATAGAGAAAATGAAGCTTTTTGACAATTACTTTTTACTTTACTTTATTAATTTAACTTTACTGTAAAGCATGTATTTCTTTGTAATTATTTGAGACGTTTACTTGCAGTTTCTGAGTGAAACTTTTCACTATTTTATTTTCAATACCTTTGAAGACATTTACCAACCAAGAATAATCTGTAACTCAAGTTCTGTAGAAACTAGTTTTTAGTCTTTATGACTTTCTTCCAGTGAAGACTCAAAGACTTTATTGGTTTGAAATATGAGGCGTTTGAACTGCCAGCATTAATAAAAATAATAATAAGAATATTTCAGTGCTGTGATGGTTTCCTCAGGCGTGTGTTTACAGTCAGATCCTCTTTCAGTGTCTCTCACACACACACACACACACACGGGATCTTCCTACACGTATCAACATGCATGGAAATCACTGTGAGTCATATAGGAAACTACACACACTCACACACACACACACACACACACACACACACATCAGAAACCACACAGGAAAGCCAAACCACTCTGTTCCTAAAAAACACTTTTTACTGTTTCCTCTGAGCTTAAAAATAGGCCCTGACCTTCCCACAAGTGTGTGTGTGTGTGTGTGTGTGTGTGTGTGTGTGTGTGTGTGTGTGTGTAAAATAAGCTTTAAGCAGTGAGCAGAAGTCTTCAGCTTGGGTCGAATATTAATATGTGATGATGCACATGTTTGATGTTTGTTTATAGATGTTTTCTGATTGAGTGTCTTTCACACGTCTCCTGCTCTTGTGTTGGTCTCTCTCTCTCTCTCTCTCTCTCTCTCTCTGTTTCTGTCTCTCTCTCTCTCTCTTTGTGCTGTTTGTGTATTCGCTGGAGAGCGTGTGATCTGTGCTTTTCATCATGTCACGCTGATGGAGCTCTGATTGATTTCTCGTCAGAGCAGGAAATGTTTCACAGGATTAAACTCTTTGTCTGAGGTCGAGCTGATAGCAGGAAGAGCCCGGCGGGGGAGACCAGTGTGTGTGTGTGTGTGTGTGTGTGTGTGTGTGTGTGCTCTCTGTCCTGCTTCATCTGAGCCTCACGGGAGAGTTTAGAGCCACTGGGGAGTCATTAACACACACACACTGGGTGTATGCACGTGTGTGTGTGTAACAGCACATTCTGTCGGATCAAACGCAGGAGTTTAACAGGTTTAACATCCCATTAAAGGAGAAGCTGATTTGAATGTGAATGGTGTCCTGTAGCGTCTGTGATTCACTGCAGATCTGCACTTTATAAGAGTTTACACTATATTTGTACATATGTTTAATTAAATATTGTTCCACTGAAAGACAACCCAAAAGGCATTGACAAAATAAAATTATATAAATAAAGCTAAATAAATAATAAAATAAAATATTGGATGAAAAATGAAATGAATGTATATTAGATGTTGCCTTGGCAAGTAAGTCAAATAAGTTTGAATAAAAACTGAAAAATAAACATAAATTAAACACAAATAGTAATATTTAAAATGAATAAAATGAAAACTAATTAAAAAACTAATACAAATTACAAAGGTCATAAAATTATTATACATATAATTGGTATTGGTTAATTTTTTGTCTGTTTATATTCATTCATATATAATTTATATTATATATGTTATCTATCTATCTATCTATCTATCTATCTATCTATCTATCTATCTATCTTCATGTTTTATTGTATTATAGATTTTTATTTTAGTTACATTTTAGTTACAGTATATATATAATTTAAATAGTTTTGTGCCCTATATTTAGCAGCTCTAATCTGCTAAATGCTACTATAAGTCATTAAGATATTAAGATATATTATATACATTATCATTATGATTTTCTGTAAAGTTGTGTGTGAGCATATAAGCATGTGTGTATACACAGAGATGATTTAGTGTAAAATAATTTGCTTTAGCTGTAGTTTTATAGTTGTTTTTGAGTTTTAAATTGCACTGTTAAATGTCGCTGTAGATTTAGCAGCACATTACTGTAAAAACCTACAGTACAATACTTCATTTTTATATTACAGTAAAATACTGTAATTTGCATTGCATTCTGAGTAATATTGTTTGAGCGGGAACATTTTACAGAATATTTTAGTGTTGCTGTAACCTAGCTGTAACTTGGCTGTAATATGCCAGGCAATAATACAGAATTGCTGTAAACAGCGCGTCACCTGACAGACGACGTCACAACACAACTGCCGCAGCTCACTTACAGATGTCTGAACGTCTCTCTCTGTGGAAATCTGGAAGTTTGGTAAGTTAATTTTAAATTTTATAATTAGGTTTAAGGAGTACATAGCTTTTAGTGTGAAATGACAGTGGAAGTTTAGCCAGCGAACGTTGCAAAAACACCATTAGAGAGTTAACTTTAGATGTCTAACATTACTCGCTGTTTCCCGCTTGTCCCATCATTTTCATCTAACGTTAACTCGGTGAATTATACCTGATTTATTTCGACCAAACCAGACTTAGTGATTGTTGAAACAATAAAAAGACAAATCAAGATGGTTAATGTGAGTTTTATTTTGTTTATGTCGAATTTGAATGTAGTGTGTTTTACGATGGTCTGTGAGGTAAAATTACTATATTTGCTAATGGAGTCTGGTAGGATTAATAACTAATATGTCTCTGTAGGGATCCTTTCCATAATGTTCGATCCGAGCCTGTCACCAAGAAATTATAGTATTATAATAGACACTGTGCTCCAACTGCTAAAAAGATTTGCAGTCTGTGACTGTTTCCCGGATGACGTGCTGCAATGCGTCGCGGTCTATTTGAATAAGTCGTTTAGAAACAAAAAAAATCATCTAAAAAAGGCTTAAAAAATACGTTATTTTACTGCGGTCAAGCCAGCCGCACTTTAGAAAAACACCGTCAAGCCAGCCGCGAGTGAAATTTATATGTGCGTATATTACTATAATTACGGCAGTAGCAGGAACAACAGAGAGGGAACGCGCTCTCAGAGCGCTTTTCATCTATACGTTCAGATTTGATATATGACGACCTTTTTTGCCCATCTGCTCTAATATTCGTGTAACTTATTGTTTTCCTTGACTGCTCTGTATTACTATAATTTTCAGCCTTTCAAAGCATTACTATTATTAGTAGAAAACGAGATATGGGACATTAATTGATTTAGAAGACACTTTTTTATGATGAGAAAGAAGCAATTAAAGGTCAGTTCTTAAAGAAGACATCCCATACTATATCCATACCTCACATAAAACCATTTTACTGGAGCCTTTTCGAGATACAGGATAATATTGAACTTTACAAGTCTTTTAAGATCCCATTTCTAACAAGTAGAAAAAAACAATGGTCAGTTCTTATAAGGGACATTGCATACTATATGCAAACTTCATATCAAACCATTCTAATGCAGCATTTTGGAGATATTGGACATTATTACACTTTAAAGGGCCATAAAAGATCCAATGTCCAATAAGTAGAAAAAACAATAGTTGGTTCTTATAAGGGACGTCCCATACCATATGCACACCTCATATCAAACCATTGTACAACAGAATTTTGAGATATGGGACATTATTACACTTTAAAGGGTTATAAAGATCATATTTCTAATAAATAGAAAAAAAAAACAATGGTCAGTTCTTATCAGGGACGTCCCATACTATATACACACTTCATATGAAATCATTTTGCTGCAGCATTTTTGAGATATGGGTCCATATGGCGATTTAGAGGGCTATAAAGAACCCTATAGCGGAGAACAAATCTTTTTATCCACAGGAAGAAGGAGGGGGAAACCAGCCATCAATCAAATGAAGCTTTTAATAATAAAATAAACACAAAACACTGCGACAGCCCTTCACGGACGACTGTCGCTTACAAACAAAAACCAAACACAAACTAAAATCCTGGCCTGGCCTGGCCCTCTCTCGTTGTTCACTGTCGTCGCCCCTCTTTTGTATCCTTCCATCTCCACCGCGGGACGCGAGACCGGTGAGTGGAGCAGGCGTCGCTCATTTCCAATCACTCCACTGGCCTCGTTCCGTTCTCACGGCTCGCGGCCCGGCCACACTCATCACAACCCTATTTCTAATAAGTAGAAAAAAAACAAAAGTCAGTTCATATAAGGGACATCCCAAACTATATGCAAACCTCATATCAAACCATTTTACTGCAGCATTTTTGAGATATGGGACAATACAATGATTTAGAGGGCGATAAAGACACCATTTCTAATAAGTAGAAAAAAACAATAGTCAGTTCTTATCAGGGACGTCCCATACTATATGCACACTTCATATGAAACCATTTTAATGCAGCATTTTTGAGATATGGGACAATACAATGATTTAGAGGGCGATAAAGACACCATTTCTAATAAGTAGAAAAAAACAATGGTCTGTTCCTATAAGGGATGTCCCATACTATATGCACACCTCATATCAAAACCTTTTACTGCAGCATTTTTGAGATATGGGTCCATATGGCAATTAAGAGGGCTATAAAGACACCATTTCTAATAAGTAGAAAAGAATAACGGTCAGTTATCATCAGTGACGTCCCATACTATGAGCACATCTCATATCAAACAATTTTACTGCAGCATTTTCGAGAAATGGGAAATTATTACACTTTAACGGGCTGTAAAGATCCCATTTCTAATAAGTAGAAAAAAACAATGGTCAGATCTTATAAAGGACATACCATACTATATGCACAAATCATATCAAACCATTTTACTGCAGCATTTTTGAGATATGGGTCCATATGGCAATTTAGAGGGCTATAAAGACCCCATTTCTAATAAGTAGAAAAAAACAATGGTCAGTTCTTATAAAGGACATACCATATTATAAGCACAAATCATATCAAACCATTTTACTTTGAGATATGGGTCCAAATGGTGATTTAGAGGGCTATATAGACCCCATTTCTAATAAGTAGAAAAAAACAATGGTCAGTTCTTATAAAGGACATGCCATACTATATACACACCTCATATCAAACCATTTTACTGCAGCATTTTCAAGATATGGGACATTATTACACTTTAAAGGACTATAAAGATCCCATTTCTAATAAGTAGAAAAAAACAATAGTCAATTCTTATCAGGGACATCCCATACTATATGCACCGTTCATAAGAAAACCATTTTACTGCAGCATTTTTGAGATATGGGTCCAAATGGTGATTTGGAGGGCTATAAAGACATCATTTCTAATAAGTAGAAAAAAACAATGGTCAGTTCTTATAAAGGACATGCCATACTATATGCACACCCCATATCAAACCATTTTACTGCAGCATTTTTTAGATATGGGACAATACAATGATTTAGAGGGCTATAAAGACAACATTTCTAATAAGTAGAAAAAAACAATAGTCAGTTCTTATCAGGGACGTCCCATACTATATGCACCCTTCATATGAAACCATTTTACTGAAGCATTTTTAAGATACGGGACCATATTAAATTTTAAAGGGCTGTAAAGATCCCATTTCTAATAAGTAGAAAAAAATAAAAGTCAGTTCTTATCAGGGACATCCCATACTATATGCACACCTCATATCAAACCATTTTACTGCAGCATTTTCAAGATATGGGACATTATTACACTTTAAAGGGATATAAAGATCCCATTTCTAATAAGTAGAAAAAAACAATAGTCAGTTCTTATCAGGGACGTCCCATACTATATGCACACATCATATCAAACCATTTTACTGCAGTATTTTTGAGATATGTGTCCATATGGCGATTTAGAAGGCTATAAAGACCCCATTTCTAATAAGTAGAAAAAAACAATGGTCAGTTCTTATAAAGGACATGCCATGCTATATGCACACCTCATATCAAACCATTTTACTGCAGCATTTTCGAGATATGGGACATTATTACACTTTAAAGAGCTATAAAGATCCCATTTCTAATAAGTAGAAAAAAACAACAGTCAGTTCTTATTAGGGATGTCCCATACTATATGCACACCTCATATCAAACCCTTTTACTGCAGCATTTTTGAGATATGGGACATTATTACACTTTAAAGGGCTATAAAGATCCAATTTCTAATAAGTAGATAAAAACAATGGTATGTTCCTATAAGGGATGTCCCATACTATATGCACACCTCATATCAAACACTTTTACTGCAGCATTTTTTAGATATGTGTCCAAACGATGATTTAGAGGGCTATAAAGACACCATTTCTAATAAGTAGAAAAAAACAATGGTCAGTTCTTATAAAGGACATGCCATACTATATGCACACCTCATATCAAACCATTTTACTGCAGCATTTTCGAGATATGGGACATTATTACACTTTAAAGGGCTATAAAGATCCCTTTTCTAATAAGTAAAAAAAACAACAGTCAGTTCTTATCAGGGATGTCCCATACTATATGCACACCTCATATCAAACCCTTTTACTGCAGCATTTTCGAGATATGGGACATTATTACACTTTAAAGGGCTATAAAGATCCCATTTCTAATAAGTAGAAAAAAACAATAGTCAGTTCTTATCAGGGACATCCCATTTTATATGCACCCTTCATATGAAACCATTTTACTGCAGCATTTTTAAGATACGGGACATTATAACACTTTAAAGGCCTGTAAAGATCCCATTTCTAATAAGTAGAAAAAAACAACAGTCAGTTCTTAACAGGGACATCCCATACTATATGCACACCTCATATCAAACCATTTTACTGCGGCAGTTTCGAGATATGGGACATTATTACACTTTAAAGGGCTATAAAGATCCCATTTCTAATAAGTAGAAAAAAACAATAGTCAGTTCTTATCAGGGACCTCCCATTTTATATGCACCCTTCATATGAAACCATTTTACTGCAGCATTTTTAAGATACGGGACATTATAACAATTTAATGGCCTGTAAAGATCCCATTTCTAATAAGTAGAAAAAAACAACAGTCAGTTCTTATCAGGGACATCCCATACTAAAGGCACACCTCATATCAAACCATTTTACTGCAGCATTTTCGAGATATGGGACATTTTTACAATTTAAAGGGCTATAAAGATCCCATTTCTAATAAGTAGAAAAAAACAATAGTCAGTTCTTATCAGGGACGTCTCATTTTATATGCACCCTTCATATTAAACCATTTTACTGCAGCATTTTTAAGATACGGGACATTATTACACTTTAAAGGGCTGTAAAGATCCCATTTCTAATAAGTAGAAAAAAACAATGGTCAGTTCTTATAAAGGACATGCCATACTATATGCACACCTCATATCAAACCATTTTACTGCAGCATTTTCGAGATATGGGACATTATTACACTTTAAAGGACTATAAAGATCCCATTTCTAATAAGTAGAAAAAAACAATAGTCAATTCTTATCAGGGACATCCCATACTATATGCACCCTTCATAAGAAAACCATTTTACTGCAGCATTTTTGAGATATGGGTCCAAATGGTGATTTGGAGGGCTATAAAGACATCATTTCTAATAAGTAGAAAAAAACAATGGTCAGTTCTTATAAAGGACATGCCATACTATATGCACACCCCATATCAAACCATTTTACTGCAGCATTTTTTAGATATGGGACAATACAATGATTTAGAGGGCTATAAAGACAACATTTCTAATAAGTAGAAAAAAACAATAGTCAGTTCTTATCAGGGACGTCCCATACTATATGCACCCTTCATATGAAACCATTTTACTGAAGCATTTTTAAGATACGGGACCATATTAAACTTTAAAGGGCTGTAAAGATCCCATTTCTAATAAGTAGAAAAAAACAAAAGTCAGTTCTTATCAGGGACATCACATACTATATGCACACCTCATATCAAACCATTTTACTGCAGCATTTTCAAGATATGGGACATTATTACACTTTAAAGGGATATAAAGATCCCATTTCTAATAAGTAGAAAAAAACAATAGTCAGTTCTTATCAGGGACGTCCCATACTATATGCACACATCATATCAAACCATTTTACTGCAGTATTTTTGAGATATGTGTCCATATGGCGATTTAGAAGGCTATAAAGACCCCATTTCTAATAAGTAGAAAAAAACAATGGTCAGTTCTTATAAAGGACATGCCATGCTATATGCACACCTCATATCAAACCATTTTACAGCAGCATTTTTGAGATATGGGACATTATTACACTTTAAAGAGCTATAAAGATCCCATTTCTAATAAGTAGAAAAAAACAACAGTCAGTTCTTATTAGGGATGTCCCATACTATATGCACACCTCATATCAAACCCTTTTACTGCAGCATTTTTGAGATATGGGACATTATTACACTTTAAAGGGCTATAAAGATCCAATTTCTAATAAGTAGATAAAAACAATGGTATGTTCCTATAAGGGATGTCCCATACTATATGCACACCTCATATCAAACACTTTTACTGCAGCATTTTTTAGATATGTGTCCAAACGATGATTTAGAGGGCTATAAAGACACCATTTCTAATAAGTAGAAAAAAACAATGGTCAGTTCTTATAAAGGACATGCCATACTATATGCACACCTCATATCAAACCATTTTACTGCAGCATTTTCGAGATATGGGACATTATTACACTTTAAAGGGCTATAAAGATCCCTTTTCTAATAAGTAAAAAAAAACAACAGTCAGTTCTTATCAGGGATGTCCCATACTATATGCACACCTCATATCAAACCCTTTTACTGCAGCATTTTCGAGATATGGGACATTATTACACTTTAAAGGGCTATAAAGATCCCATTTCTAATAAGTAGAAAAAAACAATAGTCAGTTCTTATCAGGGACATCCCATTTTATATGCACCCTTCATATGAAACCATTTTACTGCAGCATTTTTAAGATACGGGACATTATAACACTTTAAAGGCCTGTAAAGATCCCATTTCTAATAAGTAGAAAAAAACAACAGTCAGTTCTTAACAGGGACATCCCATACTATATGCACACCTCATATCAAACCATTTTACTGCGGCAGTTTCGAGATATGGGACATTATTACACTTTAAAGGGCTATAAAGATCCCATTTCTAATAAGTAGAAAAAAACAATAGTCAGTTCTTATCAGGGACCTCCCATTTTATATGCACCCTTCATATGAAACCATTTTACTGCAGCATTTTTAAGATACGGGACATTATAACACTTTAAAGGCCTGTAAAGATCCCATTTCTAATAAGTAGAAAAAAACAACAGTCAGTTCTTATCAGGGACATCCCATACTAAAGGCACACCTCATATCAAACCATTTTACTGCAGCATTTTCGAGATATGGGACATTTTTACAATTTAAAGGGCTATAAAGATCCCATTTCTAATAAGTAGAAAAAAACAATAGTCAGTTCTTATCAGGGACGTCTCATTTTATATGCACCCTTCATATTAAACCATTTTACTGCAGCATTTTTAAGATACGGGACATTATTACACTTTAAAGGGCTGTAAAGATCCCATTTCTAATAAGTAGAAAAAAACAATGGTCAGTTCTTATAAAGGACATGCCATACTATATGCACACCTCATATCAAACCATTTTACTGCAGCATTTTCGAGATATGGGACATTATTACAATTTAAAGGGCTATAAAGATCCCATTTCTAATAAGTAGAAAAAAACAATAGTCAATTCTTATCAGGGATGTCCCATACGATATGCACACCTCATTTCAAACCATTTTACTGCAGCATTTTCGAGATATGGGTCCATATGGCAATTTAGAGGGCTATAAAGACCCCATTTCTAATAAGTAGAAAAAAACAATGGTCAGTTCTTATAAAGGACATACCATACTATATGCACAAATCATATCAAACCATTTTACTGCAGCATTTTTGAGATATTGGTCCAAATGGTGATTTAGAGGGGTATATAGACCCCATTTCTAATAAGTAGAAAAAAACAATGGTCAGTTCTTATAAAGGACATACCATACTATATGCACAAATCATATCAAACCATTTTACTGCAGCATTTTTGAGATATGGGTCCAAATGGTGATTTGGAGGGCTATAAAGACATCATTTCTAATAAGTAGAAAAAAACAATGGTCAGTTCTTATAAAGGACATGCCATACTATATGTACACCTCATATCAAACCATTTTACTGCAGCATTTTCGAGATATGGGACATTATTACAATTTAAAGGGCTATAAAGATCCCATTTCTAATAAGTAGAAAAAAACAATAGTCAGTTCTTATCAGGGATGTCCCATACGATATGCACACCTCATATCAAACCATTTTACTGCAGCATTTTCGAGATATGGGTCCATATGGCAAATTAGAGTGCTATAAAGACCCCATTTCTAATAAGTAGAAAAAAACAATGGTCAGTTCTTATAAAGGACATACCATACTATATGCACAAATCATATCAAACCATTTTACTGCAGCATTTTTGAGATATGGGTCCAAATGGTGATTTAGAGGGGTATATAGACCCCATTTCTAATAAGTAGAAAAAAACAATGGTCAGTTCTTATAAAGGACATACCATACTATATGCACAAATAATATCAAACCATTTTACTGCAGCATTTTTGAGATATGGGTCCAAATGGTGATTTGGAGGGCTATAAAGACATCATTTCTAATAAGTAGAAAAAAACAATGGTCAGTTCTTATAAAGGACATGCCATACTATATGTACACCTCATATCAAACCATTTTACTACAGCATTTTCGAGATATGGACATTATTACATTTTAAAGGGCTATTAAGATCCCATTTCTAATAAGTAGAAAAAAACAATAGTCAGTTCTTATCAGGGACGTCCCATACTATATGCACCCTTCATAAGAAAACCATTTTACTGCAGCATTTTTGAGATATGGGTCCAAATGGTGATTTGGAGGGCTATAGAGACATCATTTCTAATAAGTAGAAAAAAACAATGGTCAGTTCTTATAAAGGACATGCCATACTATATGCACACCCCATATCAAAACAATTTTACTGCAGCATTTTTTAGATATGGGACAATACAATGATTTAGAGGGCTATAAAGACAACATTTCTAATAAGTAGAAAAAAACAATAGTCAGTTCTTATCAGGGACGTCCCATACTATATGCACCCTTCATATGAAACCATTTTACTGAAGCATTTTTAAGATACGGGACCTTATTACACTTTAAAGGGCTGTAAAGATCCCATTTCTAATAAGTAGAAAAAACAAAAGTCAGTTCTTATCAGGGACATCCCATACTATATGCACACCTCATATCAAACCATTTTACTGCAGCATTTTCAAGATATGGGACATTATTACAATTTAAAGGGCTATAAAGATCCCATTTCTAATAAGTAGAAAAAAAGAATAGTCAATTCTTATCAGGGATGTCCCATACTATATGCACACCTCATATCAAACCCTTTTACTGCAGCATTTTTTAGATATGGGTCCAAATGGTGATTTAGAGGGCTATAAAGACACCATTTCTAATAAGTAGAAAAAAACAATGGTCAGTTCTTATAAAGGACATGCCATACTATATGCACACCTCATATGAAACCATTTTACTGCAGCATTTTTAAGATACGGGACATTATAACACTTTAAAGGCCTGTAAAGATCCCATTTCTAATAAGTAGAAAAAAAACAATAGTCAGTTCTTATCAGGGACGTTTCATTTTATATGCACCCTTCATATTAAACCATTTTACTGCAGCATTTTTAAGATACGGGACATTATTACACTTTAAAGGGCTGTAAAGATCCCATTTCTAATAAGTAGAAAAAAAACAATGGTCAGTTCTTATAAAGGACATGCCATACTATATGCACACCTCATATCAAACCATTTTACTGCAGCATTTTCGAGATATGGGACATTATTACAATTTAAAGGGCTATAAAGATCCCATTTCTAAAAAGTAGAAAAAAAGAATAGTCAGTTCTTATCAGGGATGTCCCATACTATATGCACACCTCATATCAAACCCTTTTACTGCAGCATTTTTTAGATATGGGTCCAAATGGTGATTAGAGGGCTATAAAGACACCATTTCTAATAAGTAGAAAAAAACAATGGTCAGTTCTTATAAAGGACATGCCATACTATATGCACACCTCATATGAAACCATTTTACTGCAGCATTTTTAAGATACGGGACATTATAACCATTTAAAGGCCTGTAAAGATCCCATTTCTAATAAGTAGAAAAAAACAACAGTCAGTTCTTATCAGGGACATCCCATACTATATGCACACCTCATATCAAACCATTTTACTGCAGCATTTTCGAGATATGGGACATTATTACAATTTAAAGGGCTATAAAGATCCCATTTCTAATAAGTAGAAAAAAACAATAGTCAGTTCTTATCAGGGACGTTTCATTTTATATGCACCCTTCATATTAAACCATTTTACTGCAGCATTTTTAAGATACGGGACATTATTACACTTTAAAGGGCTGTAAAGATCCCATTTCTAATAAGTAGAAAAAAACAATGGTCAGTTCTTATAAAGGACATGCCATACTATATGCACACCTCATATCAAACCATTTTACTGCAGCATTTTCGAGATATGGGACATTATTACAATTTAAAGGGCTATAAAGATCCCATTTCTAAAAAGTAGAAAAAAAGAATAGTCAGTTCTTATCAGGGATGTCCCATACTATATGCACACCTCATATCAAACCCTTTTACTGCAGAATTTTTGAGATATGGGTCCCAATGGTGTTTTAGAGGGCTATAAAGACACCATTTCTAATAAGTAGAAAAAAACAATGGTCAGTTCTTATAAAGGACATGCCATACTATATGCACACCTCATATCAAACCATTTTACTGCAGCATTTTCGAGATATGGGACATTATTACAATTTAAAGGGCTATAAAGATCCCATTTCTAATAAGTTGAATAAAACAATAGTCAGTTCTTATCAGGGACATCCCATTTTATATGCACCCTTCATATGAAACCATTTTATATTGTGCTTTAGGGGGCTATAAAGATAAAGGGTATATTCACTTCAGAGGCTCATAGAAAAATGTAATGTTTTCTAAAATTTATGAGTAAATCAATGGAAAACATTTTACTGTATAGTTTTTTTAAGAGCTAGCAAGTATTTCACATATAGAGTTATAAAACATTACACTTATCTATACCAATAATAATAATAATAATAATTAACAATTGTCATAAGGGACATCACCAAATATGTGCAGCCATTATAAAAAAAACATTTCAGTTTACCAATCAGGAATTGCATGCATTCAGAGTCAGTTCTGAGACTTTGAATAACTTTGAGACATGTAGAAATGTCAGCTTATAAAAGTAGAGGAAAACGATGCACATTTCATGCAAGGCACCTCCTACTTTATTAGCACAGCTAAAATAAAATCTGGGTACTTTGGCAGTTTGGACTTACATGTATTCTAATTCAACAAAATGCTATTTAACTACATAAGTAGGAACACTTACTATTTTTAAAAGGCACATAATAATACTACCTTCGTGCAGAGTTCAGTGTCAATCCTGCTCCAGCAAACCTTTCTGTAACTATGAATTTCTCTTGACTCTTAATTAGATTAGGGTTGGAACTGAACTTTAAGTGAGATTTCCAGAAACAAGACTGGGGATACGCTATGATCCATTCATCCATTGAATGCAAGCTACTCTAAACTTTCACAAAGCAAAGACTCCATATTTGGTGTTTAGAAAGTATGTGAAGTATAGTGTGACAGACAAGTGTGTGTGACTTCATATTTGCTGATAGAATAGGGAGTGCCTTGCATGCAAAGGCCATTATTTTTATCTACTGTATGTATTTAACCTGATGTTTATATAAACCTCAAAACTGGGGAAAAAATATCCTGTCCTTAATATATATATAAAGTAGCTCATATTCTATCAGCACAGATAATCTGAAGTCTGATATATATATATATATATATATATATATATATATATATATATATATATATATATATATATATATATATATATATATATATATATATATATATATATATATATATTTAATTTGCATGTATGCAACAAACTGCCAAAGTACACAGACTTCAGATTATCTGTGCTGATAGAATATGAGCTACTTTGTAAGAAAAGGCCATTATTTCTTTTAAGTATTTGAAAAAAACTTTTCTATAGGTTGCAAAAAATGAGGGAATATTAAGACGTATTTGAGTGTTTTGTTCTATATGAATGCATGCTTCTACAAACTGCCACAGTACACAGACTTCACATTAGGTGTGCTGAAAATGTAGGAGGAACTTTAGAAGGAATGGCCTTTTTTTAACTTATTTGAAATAGTTCTCAAAACTGGAGTTTTTAACCCCAAATTGCTATGGTAAAATATCTTTATACACCAAATACTTCAGTAAAATAGTTTTATATAAGGTGTGCTTGTGGGATGTCCCATGTACTAACTGATCATTGTATTCTTCTACTTATTAGAAATGGGGTCTTTCTAGGCCTCTGAAACAGAATACATTAAAAAAAAAAAAAACAGAAAAACTGTCACGATCATTACATGGAGTGCCCATGAACTTTTGTAGAAGGCACTCCAATCAGGACAATTCCACACTCACCACACCAGATGTCACTCGGACTCTAGCACCTCTTATCTGTTGCACCACACCCTAACTACATTTCCCATTAGTCTCTGCATCAATCACCCTGCCACACCTGCACATCATTCCTCAGTCAATCTCCTTGCCACACCTGCACCTCATTTACACACACATATAAGCAGCACACTCACTCTCACTCACTGCGAAGTCTTGATTTGCTGTGTCTGTCATTTCTGAGCGTTTTCCTTGTGTTTGATCTCTCTGTACCTGACCTTTGGATTGTTTATACCGACTCTGATTCTCTGCTGCCTGCCCCCGACATCTGCTTGTTCCTGTTTTCGATTCTGGTTATCCCTATATACCTGACGTTGTTGCTGATCATTGCCTGTCTGATCATTCTCATTAAAAGTTCTGCACATGGATCCGAACCTCTCTGTCTCATCTTTACAAAAACATATCTGCAAAATGCTAGAAATGCAGTAAAACTTTTTTATATAAGGTGTGAATATAGTATGGCACCTCCAATATACAAACTGAATATTGTTTTTTGTTCCAACTTATTAGAAATGGGGGTTCCACTTTATATTGTGTCCCTAATACCTGTGTACTTAGTAATTAGATGTGTATGTAGTATGTAACCATAGTGTAAGTACACATTGGTACATAGTATCTTTAGCTCTAATGTTTGTGTAACTACATATTTGTAATAACCCACTGAATGGTATGTGTAAGTACAAATGTGTAACAGGACTAATAGCAATATTCAATTTATTATGTAATTACCCCTATTTTACACTGCAGTGGCAAGTAAATTAGGCTTAACATATAAAATGTGGTTGGTGTCCACAATGTTGCACTTTAAATGAAGTCGACAGTTCCTGAGGAGTTACCATGTAAGTACACTGGTATTACAGTGGTGCACCAACTCCTCCCACTTTACCGAGCCCTAAACCCACCCATCTCCACCCCCTGGATCAAATGGTTCAAATTACTCTTATACATATTGTTGTTACAAAATGTAAATTTACATGTCCTGTAATACATTTGTACTTGCACAAACCATTCTGAGGGTTGTTACAAAAATCTTACAGCCATGGATACTATATACCAATGTGTACTTACACTGTGTTATATACTACGTACACATGTAGTTACATTGTATATACACAGGTATTAAGAACACAAGATAATGTGGGAGCGACATGGGATATTTATAGCCCAATAAATCACCATATAGTCCCATATCTGAAAATGCTGCCGTAAAATGGTTTGATATGAGGTGAGCATATAGTATGGGACATCCCTTAAAGGAGCTGACATTTGTTTTTCTACTTATTAGAAATGTGGTCTTTATAGTCCTATAAATTACCCTATGGACCCATATCTCAAAATGCTGCAGTAAAATGGTTTGATATGAGGTGTGCATATAGTATGGGACATCCCTTATAGGAACAGACCATTGTTTTTTTCTACTTATTAGAAATGGTGTCTTTATAGCCCTCTAAATCATTGTATTGTCCCATATCTCAAAAATGCTGCAATAAAATGGTTTCTTATGAAGTGTGCATATAGTATGGGACGTCCCTGATAAGAACAGACCATTGTTTTTTCTACTTATTAGAAATGGGCTCTTTATAGTCCTCTAAATCATTGTATGGTCCCATATCTCAAAAATGCTGCAGTAAAATGGTTTCATATGAAGTGTGCATATAGTATGTGATGTCCCTGATAAGAACAGACCATTGTTTTTTTCTACTTATTAGAAATGGGATCATTACAGCCCGTTAAAGTGTAATAATTTCCCATTTCTCGAAAATGCTGCAGTAAAATGGTTTCATATGAAGTGTGCATATAGTATGGGGCGTCCCTGATAAGAACTGACTATTGTTTTTTTCTACTTATTAGAAATGGTGTCTTTATCGCCCTCTAAATCATTGTATTGTCCCATATCTCAAAAATGCTGCAGTAAAATGGTTTCATATGAAGTGTGCATATAGTATGTGACGTCCCTGATAAGAACTGACCTTTGTTTTTTTTCTACTTATTAGAAATGTTGTCTTTATAGCCCTCTAAATCGTGATATGGACCCATATCTCAAAAATGCTGCAGTAAAATGGTTTGATATGAGGTTTGCATATAGTTTGGGACGTCCCTGATAAGAACGGACCATTGTTTTTTTCTACTTATTAGAAATGGGGTCTTCATAGTCCTCTAAATCATTGTGTTTTCCCTTATCTCAAAAATGCTGCAGTAAAATGGTTTCATATGAAGGGTGCATATAGTATGGGACGTCCCTGATAAGAACTGACTATTGTTTTTTTCTGCTTATTAGAAATGGGATCTTTATAGCCCTTTAAAGTGTAACAATGTCCCATATCTCGAAAATGCTGCAGTAAAATGGTTTGATATGAGGTGTGCATATAGTATGGCATGTCCTTTATAAGAACTGACCATTGTTTTTTTCTACTTATTAGAAATGGGGTCTAAATAGCCCTGTAAATCACCATTTGGACCCATATCTCAAAAATGCTGCAGTAAAATAGTTTGATATGATTTGTGCATATAGTATGGTAAGTCCTTTATAAGAACTGACCATTGTTTTTTTCTACTTATTAGAAATGGGGTCTTTATAGCCCTCTAAATTGCCATATGGACCCATATCTCAAAAATGCTGCAGTAAAATGGTTTGATATGATTTGTGCATATAGTATGGTATGTCCTTTATAAGATCAGACCATTGTATTTTCCTACTTATTAGAAATGGGATCTTTACAGCCCGTTAAAGTGTAATAATTTCCCATTTCTCGAAAATGCTGCAGTAAAATGGTTTGATATGAGATGTGCTCATAGTATGGGACGTCACTGATGAGAACTGACCATTATTTTTTTCTACTTATTAGAAATGGTGTCTTTATAGCCCTCTAAATTGCCATATGGACCCATATTTCAAAAATGCTGCAGTAAAAGGGTTTGATATGAGTTGTGCATATAGTATGGGACATCCCTAATAAGAACTGACAGTTGTTTTTTTCTTCTTATTAGAAATGGGATTTTTATAGCCCTTTAAAGTGTAATAATGTCCCATGTCTCGAAAATGCTGCAGTAAAATGGTTTGATATGAGGTGTGCATTTAGTATGGCATGTCCTTTATAAGAACTGACCATTGTTTTTTTCTACTTATTAGAAATGGGGTCTAAATAGCCCTCTAAATCACCATTTGGACCCATATTTCAAAAATGCTGCAGTAAAATGGTTTGATATGAGGTGTGCATATAGTATGGGACATCCCTAATAAGAACTGACAGATGTTTTTTTCTACTTATTAGAAATGGGATCTTTATAGCCCTTTAAAGTGTAATAATGTCCCATATCTCGAAAATGCTGCAGTAAAATGGTTTGATATGAGGTGTGCATATAGTATGGCATGTCCCTGATAAGAACTGACTGTTGTTTTTTTCTACTTATTAGAAATGGGATCTTTATAGCCCTTTTAAGTGTAATAATGTCCCATATCTCGAAAATGCTGCAGTAAAATGGTTTGATATGATGTGTGCATATAGTATGGGACGTCCCTGATAAGAACTGACTATTGTTTTTTTTCTACTTATTAGAAATGGGATCTTTATATCCCTTTAAAATGTAATAATGTCCCATATCTTGAAAATGCTGCAGTAAAATGGTTTGATATGGGGTGTGCATATAGTATGGCATGTCCTTTATAAGAACTGACTATTCTTTTTTTCTACTTATTAGAAATGGGATCTTTATATCTCTTTAAAGTGTAATAATGTCCCATATCTTGAAAATGCTGCAGTAAAATGGTTTGATATGAAGGGTGCATATAGTATGGGACGTCCCTGATAAGAACTGACTATTGTTTTTTTCTACTTATTAGAAATGTTGTCTTTATAGCCCTCTAAATCATTGTATTTTCCCATATCTAAAAGATGCTGCAGTAAAATGGTTTGATATGGAGTGTGCATATAGTATGGCATGTCCTCTATAAGAACTGACCATTGTTTTTTTCTACTTATTAGAAATGATGTCTTTATAGCCCTCCAAATCACCATTTGGACCCATATCTCAAAAATGCTGCAGTAAAATGGTTTCATATGAAGGGTGCATATAGTATGGGACGTCCCTGATAAGAACTGACTATTGTTTTTTTCAACTTATTAGAAATGGGATCTTAATAGCCCTTTAAAATGTAATAATGTCCATATTTCGAAAATGCTGCAGTAAAATGGTTTGATATGAGGTGTACATATAGTATGGCATGTCCTTTATAAGAACTGACCATT
The DNA here is from genome assembly GCA_024542945.1 of allo-octoploid hybrid of Carassius auratus x Cyprinus carpio. Taxonomy (NCBI): domain Eukaryota; kingdom Metazoa; phylum Chordata; class Actinopteri; order Cypriniformes; species allo-octoploid hybrid of Carassius auratus x Cyprinus carpio. The sequence continues at coordinate 25,853,029 of CM045043.1, forward strand.
GTTTTTTTCTACTTATTAGAAATGATGTCTTTATAGCCCTCCAAATCACCATTTGGACCCATATCTCAAAAATGCTGCAGTAAAATGGTTTCATATGAAGGGTGCATATAGTATGGGACGTCCCTGATAAGAACTGACTATTGTTTTTTTCTACTTATTAGAAATGGGATCTTAATAGCCCTTTAAAATGTAATAATGTCCATATCTCGAAAATGCTGCAGTAAAATGGTTTGATATGAGGTGTACATATAGTATGGCATGTCCTTTATAAGAACTGACCATTGTTTTTTTCTACTTATTAGAAATGGGGTCTATATAGCCCTTTAAAGTTTAATAATGTCCCATATCTCGAAAATGCTGCAGTAAAATGGTTTGATATGAGGTGTACATATAGTATGACATGTCCTTTATAAGAACTGACCATTGTTTTTTTCTACTTATTAGAAATGGGGTCTATATACCCCTCTAAATCACCATTTGGACCCATATCTCAAAAATGCTGCAGTAAAATGGTTTGATATGATTTGTGCATATAGTATGGTATGTCCTTTATAAGAACTGACCATTGTTTTTTTTCTACTTATTAGAAATGGGGTTTTTATAGCCCTCTAAATTGCCATATGGACCCATATCTCGAAAATGCTGCAGTAAAATGGTTTGATATGAGGTGTGCATATCGTATGGGACGTCCCTGATAAGAACTGACTATTGTTTTTTTCTACTTATTAGAAATGGGATCTTTATAGCCCTTTAAAATGTAATAATGTCCATATCTCGAAAATGCTGCAGTAAAATGGTTTGATATGAGGTGTACATATAGTATGGCATGTCCTTTATAAGAACTGACCATTGTTTTTTTCTACTTATTAGAAATGGGGTCTATATAGCCCTTTAAAGTTTAATAATGTCCCATATCTCGAAAATGCTGCAGTAAAATGGTTTGATATGAGGTGTACATATAGTATGACATGTCCTTTATAAGAACTGACCATTGTTTTTTTCTACTTATTAGAAATGGGGTCTATATACCCCTCTAAATCACCATTTGGACCCATATCTCAAAAATGCTGCAGTAAAATGGTTTGATATGATTTGTGCATATAGTATGGTATGTCCTTTATAAGAACTGACCATTGTTTTTTTTCTACTTATTAGAAATGGGGTTTTTATAGCCCTCTAAATTGCCATATGGACCCATATCTCGAAAATGCTGCAGTAAAATGGTTTGATATGAGGTGTGCATATCGTATGGGACGTCCCTGATAAGAACTGACTATTGTTTTTTTCTACTTATTAGAAATGGGATCTTTATAGCCCTTTAAATTGTGATAATGTCCCATATCTCGAAAATGCTGCAGTAAAATGGTTTGATATGAGGCATGTATATAGTATGACATGTCCTTTATAAGAACTGACCATTGTTTTTTTCTACTTATTAGAAATGATGTCTTTATAGCCCTCCAAATCACCATTTGGACCCATATCTCAAAAATGCTGCAGTAAAATGGTTTGATATTATTTGTGCATATAGTATGGTATGTCCTTTATAAGAACTGACCATTGTTTTTTTCTACTTATAAGAAATGGGGTCTATATACCCCTCTAAATCCCCATTTGGACCCATATCTCAAAAATGCTGCAGTAAAATGGTTTGATATGATTTGTGCATATAGTATGGTATGTCCTTTATAAGAACTGACCATTGTTTTTTTCTACTTATTAGAAATGGGGTCTTTATAGCCCTCTAAATTGCCATTTGGACCCATATCTCGAAAATGCTGCAGTAAAATGGTTTGATATGAGGTGTGCATATCGTATGGGACGTCCCTGATAAGAACTGACTATTGTTTTTTTCTACTTATTAGAAATGGGATCTTTATAGCCCTTTAAATTGTAATAATGTTCCATATCTCAAAAATGCTGCAGTAAAATGGTTTGATATGAGGCATGTATATAGTATGACATGTCCTTTATAAGAACTGACCATTGTTTTTTTCTACTTATTAGAAATGATGTCTTTATAGCCCTCCAAATCACCATTTGGACCCATATCTCAAAAATGCTGCAGTAAAATGGTTTGATATGATGTGTGCATATAGTATGGGATGTCCCTGATAAGAACTGACTATTGTTTTTTTCTACTTATTAGAAATGGGATCTTTATATCCCTTTAAAGTGTAATAATGTCCCATATCTTGAAAATGCTGCAGTAAAATGGTTTGATATGAGGTGTGCATATAGTATGGGATGTCCCTGATAAGAACTGACTTTTGTTTTTTTCTGCTTATTAGAAATGGGATCTTTACAGCCCTTTAAAGTGTAATAAGGTCCCGTATCTTAAAAATGCTTCAGTAAAATGGTTTCATATGAAGGGTGCATATAGTATGGGACATCCCTGATAAGAACTGACTATTGTTTTTTCTACTTATTAGAAATGTTGTCTTTATAGCCCTCTAAATCATTGTATTGTTCCATATCTAAAAAATGCTGCAGTAAAATGGTTTGATATGGGGTGTGCATATAGTATGGCATGTCCTTTATAAGAACTGACCATTGTTTTTTTCTACTTATTAGAAATGATGTCTTTATAGCCCTCCAAATCACCATTTGGACCCATATCTCAAAAATGCTGCAGTAAAATGGTTTTCTTATGAAGGGTGCATATAGTATCGGATGTCCCTGATAAGAATTGACTATTGTTTTTTTCTACTTATTAGAAATGGGATCTTTATAGTCCTTTAAAGTGTAATAATGTCCCATATCTCGAAAATGCTGCAGTAAAATGGTTTGATATGAGGTGTGTATATAGTATGGCATGTCCTTTATAAGAACTGACTATTGTTTTTTTCTACTTATTAGAAATGGGGTCTATATAGCCCTCTAAATCACCATTTGGACCCATATCTCAAAAATGCTGCAGTAAAATGGTTTGATATGATTTGTGCGTATAGTATGGTATGTCCTTTATTAGAACTGACCATTGTTTTTTCTACTTATTAGAAATGGGGTCTTTATAGCCCTCTAAATTGCCATATGGACCCATATCTCAAAAATGCTGCAGTAAAATTGTTTGATATGATTTGTGCATATAGTATGGTATGTCCTTTATAAGATCTGACCATTGTTTTTTTCTACTTATTAGAAATTGTATCTTTACAGCCCGTTAAAGTGTAATAATTTCCCATTTCTTGAAAATGCTGCAGTAAAATTGTTGGATATGAGATGTGCTCATAGTATGGGACGTCACTGATGATAACTGACCGTCATTATTTTCTACTTATTAGAAATGGTGTCTTTATAGCCCTCTAAATTTCCATATGGACCCATATCTCAAAAATGCTGCAGTAAAAGGTTTTGATATGAGGTGTGCATATAGTATGGGACATCCCTTATAGGAACAGACCATTGTTTTTTTCTACTTATTAGAAATGGTGTCTTTATCGCCCTCTAAATCATTGTATTGTCCCATATCTCAAAAATGCTGCAGTAAAATGGTTTCATATGAAGTGTGCATATAGTATGGGACGTCCCTGATAAGAACTGACTGTTGTTTTTTTCTACTTATTAGAAATGGTGTCTTTATCGCCCTCTAAATCATTGTATTGTCCCATATCTCAAAAATGCTGCAGTAAAATGGTTTGATATGAGGTTTTTATATAGTTTGGGATGTCCCTTATATGAACTGACTTTTGTTTTTTTTCTACTTATTAGAAATAGGGTTGTGATGTTTGTGGCCGGGCCGCGAACAGTGAGAACGGAACGAGGCCAGTGGAGTGATTGGAAATGAGCGACGCCTGCTCCACTCACCGGTCTCGCGTCCCGCGGTGGAGATGGAAGGATACAAAAGAGGGGCGACGACAGTGAACAACGAGAGAGGGCCAGGCCAGGCCAGGATTTTAGTTTGTGTTTGGTTTTTGTTTGTAAGCGACAGTCGTCCGTGAAGGGCTGTCGCAGTGTTTTGTGTTTATTTTATTATTAAAAGCTTCATTTGATTGATGGCCGGTTTCCGCCTCCTTCTTCCTGTGGATAAAAAGATTTGTTCTCCGCTATAGGGTTCTTTATAGCCCTCTAAATCGCCATATGGACCCATATCTCAAAAATGCTGCAGCAAAATGATTTCATATGAAGTGTGTATATAGTATGGGACGTCCCTGATAAGAACTGACCATTGTTTTTTTTTCTATTTATTAGAAATATGATCTTTATAACCCTTTAAAGTGTAATAATGTCCCATATCTCAAAAATGCTGTTGTACAATGGTTTGATATGAGGTGTGCATATGGTATGGGACGTCCCTTATAAGAACCAACTATTGTTTTTTCTACTTATTGGACATTGGATCTTTTATGGCCCTTTAAAGTCTAATAATGTCCAATATCTCCAAAATGCTGTATTAGAATGGTTTGATATGAAGTTTGCATATAGTATGCGATTTCCCTTATAAGAACTGACCATTGTTTTTTTCTACTTGTTAGAAATTGGATCTTAAAAGACTTGTAAAGTTTAATATTATCCTGTATCTCGAAAAGGCTCCATTAAAATGGTTGTATGTGAGGTATGGATATAGTATGGGATGTCTTCTTTAAGAACTGACCATTAATTGCTTCTTTCTCATCATAAAAAAGTGTCTTCTAAATCAATGAATGTCCCATATCTCGTTTTCTACTAATAATTGTAATGCTTTGAAAGGCTGAAAATTATAGTAATACAGAGCAGTCAAGGAAAACAATAAGTTACACAAATATTAGAGCACATGGGCAAAAAAGGTCGTCATATATCAAATCTGAACGTATAGATGAAAAGCGCTCTGAGAGCGCGTTCCCTCTCTGTTGTTCCTGCTACTGCCGTAATTATAGTAATATACGCGCATCTAAATTTCACTCGCGGCTGGCTTGACGGTGTTTTTCTAAAGTGCGGCTGGCTTGACCGCAGTGTTATTTTCATCTGCAACGTAAATATGTGATTTGGGCTTGAGGGATTTCATTTAATTTAGGCGGGAGACCCAGTTCTGTAGCATTGCGATTGCAATGACAAATAATGATTCATTAAAAATATGAATAAAGGTATAAATTGCCTTTATCAAAGTTAATAATGATCTATTAGTCAACAAAGACCCATGCATGCCAAAAAAAAAAAAGTGTAAAAATGTAAAACAATTTAGAAACAGAGGCTTATAATTTTTTACTATATGTTAGATGTACTGTTGGAATTAATGAAATACAGTGATGTGTTAACTTATACATCCAAGGCAAGTAACGCATAATTGAATAAAATGTATTTTGATTTCTTACAGCTCTACAGTGTGGGCCACTTATTTTTGCAGCCTGGGAATGAGTTTTCTGTAAGTATTAGCCATTTTAATACAATGTTTTAAAGGGTTACTTCACCCAAAAATGAAAATTCCGTCATTAATTACTCACCCTCACGTCTCTCCAAACCCCTAAGACCTTGGTTTATCTTCTACACAGATTGAGATATTTTTGATCCAAGAGGTATATGACTCGTCCATAGACAGCAATAGTTTTCATGGAATTTTACAAAATAAATACATTTATTGATTGATTTATTTAATTATTTGATTAATCAAATTAATTATTTAATAATTATTTCATAATAAACTGGTACATTAAAATTGTTTTACTGAATTCATTATTTAATTATTTCATTTTGAGTAATTTATTCCTTCATACATAAAGGTACTAAACACATTGTTAAAACAGTGGTTCAACCTTAATTTTATACTCATGTTTTATGTATAGTAGCTACTTCATATTCTGTACTTTGATTCATGTTGTTTTAATATGTTTAGGTCACGGCAACCCAGGCAGACATTGAGGCACAGCAGGTGATACCAGACACACCCAGGCTCATTATGCTTGGTAAGTATGTGGTTTTTCACTACAATTTATTATTTATGTACACACACACACACACATATCAAACATATCATACACACTGGAACACACTAACACACACTTTGTAAACTCACTCACACAAACTCAGACACTCTCACAGACACACACTAACACACATACTTACTCATACACACTCTCACAGACACTCACACATACATGCTCATTCACCCTCACACTCACATATATGCATACTCATAAACACTCTCACTCTCATAGACACTCACACATACAAGCTCATATTCACCATCATACACCCACTTACTTACACATACTCACAAACATACTCAAACAGTATTCACACTTACATATGTTTGTACACCTACACTCATATATACACAAACATACTCATACACCCACTTACACATTCACATAAACAAAAACATACTCAAATAAACACACTCTCACAGACACTCAAACATTCATGCTCATATTCACTCATACGCCCACTCACTCACACATACAAACACGTACATACTTACAGATAGTTGTACAGCTACATACTCATATACACTCACATATACAAATTCATATTCACATGCATACACCCACTCACTCAAACACACACATTCACATACACAAAAACTTACTTATATAAACACATATACATACTTATACACACTCATATTCCCTCATACACCCACTCACTCACACACACATACAAACACGTAAATATGCTGTACATACTCTCAGATGTTTGTACAGCTACACACACACACATACTGTACATACTCACGCACAGATGTTTTACAGCTACACTCATATCCACTCACAGATACACACTCATACACCCACTCTCACACACACAGCTGTATCAACATAAGTATTTTTATTCACTTTTATTATACTCTATGAATGTGTACAAACAGTAATGTATAAATTGCAACATTTAAGAATGGAGTTAAGTCATTCACGGACTTTGTTGACAATGTTGTTTTTGGAATTAAACATTTTAGGTAATTAACATTGTGTTCTTTCATTTTCAGGACATTCAATTATGACAGCATCCAAGTGGATGCTATCAATTGAGGGAAACATTATCTTGACAGTGGATAGCAGTGACACATTTATAACCGCCTTTGCAGTGATTTTCGCAAGCTACTACATCTTCAACATCGAGTATCAGGAGTATGCTGCTTGTACACTAGAGCTTGTTCAGAGGCAAGTGAATTTCTTTCTGCATTACACTTTTGTATTGTATTTAAATCATGTGTGCAACAGTTGAGTAAGAAATAAAAGTTGGAGGACGGGAGGAATTTTAGAAAAAGGTTGAGTGCATTAGTCTTTTTATTTTAAACATATTTATTAATTGGTATGATATTGCTAACAGGTTCCTGGTCAGAATCAACCCTGAAGATGGAAATGCCAGTTAAAGTGTACTGCCAGACAGGGAGTTAGCAAGAGGACCAAGAGGTTGGTGCAGAGGAAGGTGACAGCCATCAACCCACATGTTAATAGTTTTATTCGGTCCTTGATGGAGTTTGAATGGAAAACTTCAAACTGAAGCCTGCACTCACCACCCACTGTTAGTGGGACACTTGTTGTTGTTGTTGTTTTAAGTTGTTATTGCTCATTTGTCATTCTTTTACTCAACACAATCCTTAAGTTCTCTTTTCTTGTATGTTTTTGTTTAATTTACATTTGTGCAAACTTAAAGGGATAGTTGACCCAAAAATGGAAATTCTGTCATTGTTTACACACCCTCAAGTTGTTCCAAACCTGTATGAATTTCATCCTTTTGTTGGAAACAAAAGAAGATATTTTAAAGAATACTGGTAACCAGACAGCTGACGGCACCCACTGACTCCTATTATAGAAATCAAAGGCTACCATCAACTGTCTGGTTACCAACATTCTTGAAAATATCATCTTTTGTGTTCAACAGAAGGAATAAATTCATACAGGTTTGGAACAACATGAGGGTGAGTAAATGATGACAGAATGTTAATTTTTGTGTCAGCTATCCCTTTAAAAGCCATTAATACCTGTGAATTGCTGATGCACTGAACATTCAATGGTTTTAAATGAAATGGTTGTAATAGTTTAATTGATTGAATAAAACATTTTTGACAAGAACATTGTTTGGGTTGTCTTTTGATTTGCACAGGTATTCTGAAGTATAATTATAATATTACTTCCTATATATTTATATACTGTAATAACTACATATTATAATTATAATATTAACATTATTAGTAATTATTTTGAAAATTATAGTAATATTTAGCAGTAATGAATCAATATAGATATTGCAGTACAATACCGTATTAATTACAGCAGAAGCAGACTAAAATGAGAAAATGTAAAAATACAGTAAAATACTGTTTTGTACAATTACAGTACTGGCCTTGTGTACTGTAAATTGAATTACAGTATAATTACTGTAAATCACAATACAGTAACTTGCTGGCAACCGTGCTGCCAGTAGTGTACTGTAAAAATACAAGAAAATAGTTAACAGTGTGTATTATAATGAGGTAATCCAAACTAAATGAAACCACAATTGTTTCCCATATGTCTAAATTGTTAAGAAAGTAAAGCATATTAGTTGAATATTATTCTGTATCAGCTCCATATGGACTGATGAAAACACTTTACACACGGAAAACTTCTGTGATGTTGGACTGAAACACACGTCAGGAGAGAGAAAACGAATAAATGGAAAGAAGACAGCAGGAGGAAGTTTGAGGCATGATGGGATTGAGGTGTTCAGGACCTCAGGAGAAAAACTCACATCTTCATGAAGTCCAGTGTCATTTCAGCAGGTGCTGCTCACAGAATAAAACACTCTTGATGTGCTTTAAAGAAACCGTTGGATGTTCTGGCTTCGTTTACTTGTCAGTTGGAGACAAAAGGAGACATTTTCAGTCAGTTATTCATGCATCAAAAATTGTATTCCCAAAGTCATATGATGCTTCGTGTGAAGAACAGATCTAAATGTAAGCTATTAAGTATTTGATAACCTTAATAAATCTCAATAAATTAAATAACCATGATAACTTAATTTGTTAAAATAATATTTAATATATATTAAAATATTTATTTAATAATTTAGTAACCATTAATTATTAACCTTAATAAACAACAATAAATTAACCTTAATAGGCTAAATTTATTAAACTATTATTAATATTTATTAGAATATTTATGTTTAAAAAATTTCAACATTTAACACATTAAAATAAAATGAATGTAATAAACTCATATTAAATCTAAGTTTAAATGAATTCTATTCAATTGAATATTTATTCTAAAATTATTGTTGTTGCTAAATCTTTTTTCTTTTCTTTTTTCTTTGTTTGTGTGTGTGTGTGTGTGTGTGTGTGTGTGCGCGTGTGTATGTCTGTGTGTGTGTGTGTGTGTGTGTGTGTGTGTGTCAAGAAGTCTGCACATCAAAGCTCTCTCTCTAAACCTCGTCATACCTGTTGTTGATTTAGCTCTCGCTCAGAGATGGGGAGAGTTTGAGGAACATGTAAAAGAGTTACAGGCGGTCGATTCGTACTTTCATCTTTTGCTCTCTTTCTTCTGCACGTCTTTGAACTGAAGGCCATTCATGGAGGAATAAATGCCCTCAGAAACAAGTGGATAAACATGTGCTACCAGACCCACCAAAACACACACGTGCAGGAGTGGTCAGTGAGTCATCAATCATCAATCAAATAATATGAATCTGTGATATCACAACATTGTGTACAGCCTTGCTCTGCTCAATTAGCAGAATTAAAAGCTCTTACAACTCAGTTAGCGAAAGGACAAAATGCTAACATTTTTACAGATTCAGCATATCCTCACGGTGTATGTCATCTATTCGGTGCAGTGTGGAAACAAAGAGGTTTCAAAAGAAGTGATGGGACTCCCATCCAACATAGTGAACAAATAGGGCAATTGATTTCTGCTATGATGCTACCAAAAAGACTAGCAATAATAAAATATCAAGCACACAAGAAGTGAAATGATTATGTCATTAAAGGAAACAATGCAGCAGATTTAGAAGCTAAAAAAGCTTCAAGGTGTCAGGTAGCAGTATTAGCACCTGTAGTACTTATCGAACCTCATCCTCAATTGGATGACATTATTCCAATTCAACAACAAGCATGCCCCTATGAACAATCAATGTGGCATCAAAGGGGAGCTAAAAAACACTCACAGGAGATCTGGCGTACACATTCAATTCAATTCAATTCAAGTTTATTTGTATAGCACTTTTTACAATACAAATCGTTACAAAGCAACTTTACCGAAAATTATGTTTCTACAATATTTAGTAGTAGCTTATGGTGGTGACTGTCAGTTTGTGCACGTTTGACAGGATTTTTAGAAAAAATGAATACAAGATGTAGTCAGCTAGACGATGAACATGTTTAATACTATTAATTAATAATTATTATATGATGCAGTCACACATGTAGCAATATTTGTTAGTTCTGTTTGTTGATTCAAGGTTAGCATCATCTGAGGTCCTCTGAGGGTCAGCATCATCTCTTCTCAGGTGTTCTGGATTCAGACTGGAGCTTGTGTAAATCCTAGTTAACATAGAAACAAAGTAGAGACATCATTAGCATAGCTGCTGATCCAACAAACTAAAATTAGTTTAACCCAAGCTAATGAATAAAAATGCACATTTGATCAGATGCAACTACACTCACAATTTAAGAGATACATTATTCGAATGCTTGGCGAAAGAGATGTGTTTTTAATCTAGATTTAAACAGAGAGAGTGTGTCTGAACCCCGAACATTATCAGGAAGGCTATTCCAGAGTTTGGGAGCCAAATGTGAGAAAGCTCTACCTCTTTTAGTGGACTTTGCTATCCTAGGAACTACCAAAAGTCCATTGCATTAGCACTCGTTAGCTTGTCATTAGCGTTTTCATTCGAACCTATCCCTTTTTTCTTTTCTCCTCTCCTCTCTCTCGCTCCAGTTTTTCACAAGTTCATCAAACAACCGCAGTAAGAATATTTCATCAATCACAGTGAGTAATGGCTTCTCCTGCTATTGTTATTTGCACCTCTTGCCACATGTACAGTTTATCTATCTCTGTCGCTGATGAGGGATTCACATGTGATAAATGCAGGGAAATAGTTAGGCTGACAGAGAAGATTTCAGAATTAGAGACACGCATCCAAACTTTAATTGAGGACAGTAAGAATGTTAGGGCTCTAGATACGGCTTTGGATGCGTCTAGCTCAGGGATTCCTGTACATTGTCCGGTTCCAGCAGAGCCCCTGCAGCAGGGCAACTGGGTGACGCTGAGGCAGCGTAGTCGTGGGTCTAAACACCGCTCCTCTGTTCCGATCAAAACATTAAACAGGTTCTCCCCACTCAGTGATGCACCCACTGAGAAACCTGATGAAAGTGTATAGAGTGAGAATCATGCCAAAACCTCACACACACACAAAACGTGTTTTACTCACACCCAATGATTCACAAACAAACTCAGTGTGGTTTGCAAATACAAAACATCACTCACAAACTAATGCATTTTGTTCTGCAAATAAAAAACGTAGCTATCAAACAAATACAGTACGTTTTACGTATACAAAGAAAAGTATTTCTTCAATGACAAAAAATATCCTCCAAGTACAAACTAAAATCTTTCAAGTACAAAAGAAAAATCCTTCAACTAAAAAAAAGCTTCAAGTACAAAACAAAATCCTTCAAGTACAAAACATATTTCTACAAGTACGAAAAACTGTCACGTGACTTTTGGCACTAATTTTTCGCCTTGCTGATCCACACGCATGCAGAAAATGAATTTATAATACCCTCAGTATCAGGGGTTTAGCCATTTTCCCAAATCTAGGGCCTTGTAGAATCTCAATAGGCATGCAGTACAAACTTTGGTTCACTTATACTAAGAACATGTTTGTCTTCCATCCTGGAAAGTCTGGTGAGGCTATGAATAACACTTTAAGATATTAATGCCCAAACATGGTTCTCTGATAGTGTTTTTGATGCTATAAGAATGAAAATCTCAAGGACTGACAAAAATATGAATATTTTTAAAGGCCTTAGTTTTGGGACCCAAATATAATATAGAAAAACTCTTCATCTGAGATGTTGCTGCAACCACTGGAATGAAGCCTCTATATTCTATGAGACACTAGCAGGAGAAGACGCGGAACGGACTATTTTTTTTAGCGGAAGCAATAGAATCGTTTTTTAAAATCAATAAACTCATTTATAAATCAATATTTTGTGTCAAATTATTTATTTATTTTGTAGGTAGCAATGTAATAAGTGGGATCATGTATAGCGAGGCGGTTGTTATAGCGAATAACAACAACCCCTTCAGGCTGATTTTTCACCAGCAATGACTGCAAACTCACCTGTTGGCCGCTCATCGTGTTCAAATTGTCCCTCACGCTAGCGTTTCTTCTTCTCTTCTTGTTTCCATGTCGTTGGCGGTGCCAAGCAAGTCGCTAACAGCGCCACCTGCTGTTGTGGAGTGCGAATTACATGACAGTTTACTAGCATGTGTGTGCATCTGAAGGCATTTGCGTGTGGATCAGCAAGGCAAAAAATTTGTGCCAAAAGTCACGTGACAGTTTTTCGTACTTGTAGAAATTTGTTTTGTACTTGAAGGATTTTGTTTTGTACTTGAAGCTTTTTTTTTAGTTGAAGGATTTTTCTTTTGTACTTGAAAGATTTTAGTCTGTACTTGGAGGATATTTTTTGTCATTGAAGAAATACTTTTCTTTGTATACGTAAAACGTACTGTATTTGTTTGATAGCTACGTTTTTTATTTGCAGAACAAAATGCATTAGTTTGTGAGTGATGTTTTGTATTTGCAAACCACACTGAGTTTGTTTGTGAATCGTTGGGTGTGAGTAAAACACGTTTTGTGTGTGTGTGAGGTTTTGGCATGATTCTCACTCTATATAAGTGCTCTAGTTGGTGATTCTATTGTACAGAACATGAATATAGAGACACCAGCCACTATAGTCAATTGTTTACCGGGAGCCAGAGCGCATGACATCTTGGCAAATTTAAAAGTGCTGGCTAATGCTAAACGTAAATACAGTAAGATTGTTATTCATGCCGGCGCTAATGATGTTCGACTTCGCCAGTCGGAGATCACTAAAAATAACATTAAAGAGGTGTGTGAACTTGCAAGCATGATGTCAGACACTGTAATATGCTCTGGTCCCCTCCCTGCTTACCGTGGTGACGAGATGCATAGCAGATTGTCATCACTCAATGGCTGGATGTCTAAGTGGTGCCCACAGAATAACATAGGTTTCATAGACAATTGGACAAGCTTTTGGGGCAGACCTGACCTGTTGAAAAGAGATGGTCTTCATCCCTCCTGGGGTGGCGCCGCTCTTCTCTCTAGAAATATGGCAAATAGTATTAGAGTTTATACTTGACTAACTGGGGCCCAGGTCAGGAAGCAGACAGACTGGCTAAACCGACCGTCTGCTAGCTGCCCCCCGTCACAGAGGTCAGCTAATTCTCAGCACATAGAGACTCTTTCACCTAGATATCACACTATAGAGACTGTGTCTGTTCCCCGAACTAGAAAATACAAAAAAAGTCCCATGTTAAGAGTAACAATTTAATTGTGGTTCAACAAACAAAATACAGATGCAATATGGATAAACAAATGATAAAGCTTGGCTTATTGAATATCAGATCACTTTCTACGAAAACACTTTTTGTAAATAATATGATCACTGATCATAATCTAGATGTGCTCTGTTTGACAGAAACCTGGCTTAAACCTGATGATTAAATTATTTTAAATGAGTCCACCCCCCAAGATTACTGTTATAAACATGAGCCTCGTCTAAAAGGCAAAGGGGGAGGTGTTGCTTCAATTTATAACAACGTTTTCAGGATTTCTCAGAGGGCAGGCTTCAAGTATAACTCGTTTGAAGTAATGGTGCTTCATATTACATTATCCAGAGAAACAAATGTTAATGATAAATACCCTGTTATGTTTGTACTGGCTACTGTATACAGACCACCAGGGCACCATACAGACTTTATTAAAGAGTTTGCTGATTTTACATCCGAGTAAGTTCTGGCTGCAGAAAAAGTTTTAATAGTTGGTGATTTTAATATGGTAAATGGACTGCATTTATATAGCGCTTTCAACAGACCACATGGCCATCCAAAGCGCTTTACAATTTTTGCCTCACATTCACCCATTCACACACTCATTCACACACCAACTGCGGTGTCAGCCATTCAAGGCGCCATCCAGCTCGTCGGGAGCAGCTGGGGTTAGGTGTCTTGCTCAAGGACACCTCGACACTTGATCAGGTGGAGCCGGGGATTGAACCACCAACCTTCCGGTTTGTAGACAACCAACATGAACAACTGAGCCACTGCCGCCCCAATATCCATGTTGATAATGAAAAAGATGCATTGGGATCAGCATTTATAGACATTCTGAACTCTGTTGGGGTTAGACAACACATTTCAGGACCTACTCATTGTCGAAATCATACTATAGATTTAATACTGTTACATAGAATTGATGTTGATAGTGTTGAAATTATGCAGCCAAGTGGTGATATCTCAGATCATTATTTAGTTTTGTGCAAACTTCAAATAGCCAAAATTGTAAACTTGTTACAAGTATGATAGAACCATCACTTCTACCACAAAAGACTGATTTTTAAGTTACCTTCCTGATGTATCCGAATTCCTTAGCATATCCACAACCTCAGAACAACTTGATGATGTAACAGAAACTATGGACTCTCTCTTTTCTAGCATTTTTAATACAGTTGCTCCTTTATGCTTAAGGAAGGTTAAGGACACCAGTCTGACACCATGGTATAATGAGCATACTCGCACCCTAAATAGAGCAGCCTGAAAATGGAGCGCAGCTGGATGAAAACAAAACTAGAGGTATTTCGTATTGCCTGGCGGGAAAGTAACCTATCCTACAGAAAAGCATTAAAAACTGCTAGATCCGATTACATTTCTTCTCTTTAAGGAAAAAACAAACAAACATAACCCCAGGTATTTATTCAATACATTGGCTAAATTAACGAAAAATAAAGCCTCAACAAGTGTTGACATTTCCCAACATCACAGCTGTAATGACTTTATGAACTACTTTACTTCTAAAATCGATACTATTAGAGATAAAATTGTAACCATTCAGCCGTCAACTACAGTATCGCATCAGACAGTGCACTATAGACCCCCTGAGGAAATGTTCCACTCATTCTCTACTATAGGAGAGGAAGAATTGTATAAACTTGTTAAATCATCTAAACCAACAACATGTATGTTAGACCCTATACCATCTAAGCTCCTAAAAGAGGTGCTTCCAGAAGTCATAGATCCTCTTCTGACTATTATTAATTCCTCATTGTCATTAGGATATGTCCCCAAAACCTGTTATTAAGCCTCTCATCAAAAAACCACAACTTGACCCCAAAGAACTAGTTAATTATAGACCAATCTCGAATCTCATTTTTCTGTCCAAGATACTAGAAAAGGTGGTATCCTCACAATTATATTCCTTCTTAGAGAAAAATGGTATATGTGAGGATTTCCAGTCAGGATTTAGACAGTATCATAGTACTGAGACTGCTCTCCTTAGAGTTACAAATGACCTGCTCTTATCATCTGATCGTGGTTGTATCTCTCTGTTAGTTCTATTGGATCTTAGTGCTGTGTTTGACACAATTGACCACAACATTCTTTTACATAGACTTGAACACTTTGTTGGCATTAATGGAAGTGCATTAGCATGGTTTAATCGTACTTATATGACCGCCATCAATTCGTAGCAGTGAATGACGAGGTATCTTATCGATCACAAGTGCAGTATGGAGTACCTCAAGGCTCAGTACTAGGGTCGCTACTCTTCACGCTTTATATGTTACCCTTGGGAGATATCATCAGGAAACATGGTGTTAGCTTTCACTGTTATTTACATTTACATTTAATCATTTAGCAGGATGGAATGGAATGCATAGTCGATATAAAAAACTGGATGATGAGTAATTTCTTACTGCTAAATTCTGAAAAAAAAACAGAGGTGTTAATTATAGGACCTAAAAACTTTGCATGTATTAACATAGAACACTGTCTAAGACTTGATGGCTGCCCTGTCAATTCTTCGTCATCAGTTAGGAACCTAGGTGTGCTATTTGATCGCAATCTTTCCTTAGAAAACCACGTTTCTAGCATTTGTAAAACTGCATTTTTCCATCTCAAAAATATATCTAAATTACGGCCTATGCTCAAATGGAGAAATGTTAATCCATGCATTTATGACCTAAAGGTTCGATTATTGTAATGCTTTATTGGGTGGTTGTTCTGCACGCTTAGTAAACAAACTACAGCTAGTCCAAAATGCAGCAGCAAGAGTTCTTACTAGAACCAGGAAGTATGACCATATTAGCCTGGTCCTGTCAACACTGCACTGGCTCCCTATCAAATATCGTATAGATTTTTAAAATATTGCTTATTACTTGTAAAGCCCTGAATGGTTAATCCTCTACGTCCGCTACGTTCTCAAAACTCAGGCAATTTGATAATACCTAGAATATCAAAATCAACTGCGGCGGCAGATCCTTTTCCTATTTGGCACCTAAACTCTGGAATAACCTACCTAACAGTGTTCGGGAGGCAGACACACTATTGCAGTTTAAATCTAGATTAAAGACCCATTTCTTTAACCTGGCTTACACATAACTTACTAATATGCTTTTAATAACCAAATTCATTAAAGGATTTTTAGGCTGCATTAATTAGGTAAACCGGAACCGGGAACACTTCCTATAACACCTGATATACTTGCTACATCATAAGAAGAATGGCATCTACACTAATATTAGTCTGTTTCTCTCTTATTCCGAGGTCACCGTAGCCACCAGATCCAGTCTGTATCCAGATCAGAGGGTCACTGCAGTCACCCGGATCCAGTACGTATCCAGACCAGATGGTGGATCAGCACCTAGAAAGGACCTCTACATCTCTGAAAGACAGCGGTGACCAGGACAACTAGAGCCCCAGATACAGATCCCCTGTAAAGACCTTGTCTCAGATGACCACCAGGACAAGACCACAAGAAACAGATTCTTCTGCACAATCTGACTTTGCTGCAGCCTGGAATTAAACTTCTGGTTTCGTCTGGTCAGAGGAGAACTGTCCCCCCAACTGAGCCTGGTTTCTCCCAAGGTTTTTTTCTCCATTCTGTCACCGATGGAGTTTCGGTTCCTTGCCGCTGTCGCCTCTGGCTTGCTTAGTTGGGGTCACTTCATTTACAGCGATATCGTTGACTTGATTGCAAATAAATGCACACACACTATTTAAACTGAACAGAGATGACATCACTGAATTCAATGATGAACTGCTTTTAACTGTCATTTTGCATTATTGACACACTGTTTTCCTAATGAATGTTGTTTAGTTGATTTGAAACAATGTATTTTGTTTAAAGCACTATATAAATAAAGGTGACTTGACTTGACTTGTAGCTGGATAGAATATTCTTTTTTTTTTACTAGAAAGTATAGTTTATCCATAAACATAGCACATACCGAACTGTACCGAAAACGGCGAAACAAACCGAACCGTGAAAAAAGTTGAACCGTGCCACCCCTACTATCTATCTATCTATCTAATCTATTCTGATTCACTAAATGAGTGAAACGTATTGTTATAAAGTTTTACATATTTACATAATTTCACTTGCACTGTGTCACTTATCAATGCAATTGATGCAATGGAAATTTTGGGGATTACTTTTGCATCAGATGGTTAAACATACTGAGAAATAAAAAAAATCACTTTGAAGGCAGAAGTGATGTCTACTTTAGCCAGCCACGCATCCTTTTAGGTTTTTGATCATGGTGATCGCTTGATCTGTACCATGGTAGTGCAGAGAATATTCCTTGAGGGGTGTGAGGCTGTTTATACTAGAACATGGGGAATTACATTGGGCTAATAGATTGTTTATCAAGCACTTTTTTCCCCAAAAACTTTCTTCTGGCAACTCCAATAGGGCTCATGTGAAAAACTCGAAAGGGGAAGTGCCGAAGGAGCCGATCATGAAACCTGACTCAACATCTATTTTGATTAGATTGTCCACTATAACTAATTTCTGCGAGTGCGGATTGGAGATTGTCTTAAATTATGTTCTGGGAGAGAGGGCATGTAGTGCTTAATTTTAAGATTAAATCGCTGTTGGAGGATAAAAAGTAAATAATTAGTGAAGTTAGTGTCTGGGTGATAGAGTAATTCAGAGGATAAATGAGAAATATTGACATAAGTTGATAAGTAGTTTCTAGACTTTTTATTGAGAACTTTCATAACAGGTCAAACATGAAGATATAAGAGAATCTGAGACCTGATGTTGTTGGCCAAGGGGTATGGCTCTGATATGGCAGAGTTTGGTGGGGCAAGTAGTGGGACTGCAGTGAATAAGGTCAACTAAGGTTTGATTGAAGAATTGAAAGGAAGAGAAGGACGGGCTATAACTGTCTGCAGAGGCAGCCTCATGCATATATTAGCCCAGGGTGCTTGGAGTAAGCAGGAAGAGGTAGAAGGAATTGAGGGAGGAAAGGAAGCTTATATAACGGCTTGACAAAACCAAATTACATAGAAGGGGTAAACAAACTAACAATTGGGAAATCAAGAGCTAACTCACAACAAAATCCCCCCTGGCACATGGCCTAATGAGCTGGCTTCTGGAAATAGGTCTCCTCAGCCCTTAGCCAATCCTTTCGCCCAACCAGGAAGGGACCGCCCCCAAAAGGTCCAGGTAACTCAACACAAAGAAACATGTGATTAATGCACTCCCTGTAAATCAATGTAAAGGTAAATCTAAATAAACAAAATAAAAAACTGTATTGTGTTCCTTATTTAAATATCATAGTTTAGATGACTGTAAATAATAATCAGTGCAACAAACTAAGTCAAGTCAACTTTATTTATATAGTGCTTTAAACAAAATACATTGTGTCAAAGCAACTGATCAACATTCATTAGGAAAACAGTGTGTCAATAATGCAAAATGATAGTTAAAGGCAGTTCATCCTTGACTTCAGTGATGTCATCACTGTTCAGTTTGAATAGTGTCTGTACATTTATTTGCAATCAAGTCAACGATATCGCTGTAGATGAAAGTGACCCCAACTAAGCAAGCCAGAGGCGACAGCGGCAAGGAACCGAAACTCCATCGGTGACAGAATGGAGAAAAAAACCTTGGGAGAAAGCAGGCTCAGTTGGGGGGCCAGTTCTCCTTTGACCAGACTAAACCAGTAGTTTAATTCCAGGCTGCAGCAAAGTCAGATTGTGCAGAAGAATCATGTGTTTCCTGTGGTCTTGTCCTGGTGGTCATCTGAGACAAGGTCTTTACAGGGGATCTGTATCTGGGGCTCTAGTTGTCCTGGTCTCCGCTGTCTTTCAGGGCAGTAGAGGTCCTTTCTAGGTGCTGATCCACCATCTGGTCTGGATATGTACTGGATCCGGGTGACTGCAGTGACCCTCTGATCTGGATACAGACTGGATCTGGTGGCTACGGTGACCTTGGAATAAGAGAGAAACAGACTAATATTAGCGTAGATGCCATTCTTCTAATGATTTAGCAAGTACATCGGGTGTTATAGGAAGTGTTCCCGGTTCCAGTTTACCTAATTAATGCAGCCTAAAAATCCTTTAACGGATTTGGATATTAAAAGCATATTAGTATGTTATGTGTAAGCCAGGTTAAAGAGATGGGTCTTTAATCTAGATTTAAACTGCAAGAGTATGTCTGCCTCCCGAACAATGTTAGGTAGGTTATTCCAGAGTTTAGGCGCCAAATAGGAAAAGGATCTGCCGCCCGCAGTTGATTTTGATATTCTAGGTATTATCAAATTGCCTGAGTTTTGAGAACGTAGCGGTCGTAGTGGATTATAATGTAAAAGGAGCTCATTCAAATACTGAGGTGCTAAACCATTCAGGGCTTTATAAGTAATAAGCAATATTTTAAAATCTATACAATGTTTGATAGGGAGCCAGTGAAGTGTTGACAGGACTGGGCTAATATGGTCATACTTCCTGGTTCTAGTAAGAACTCTTGCTGCTGCATTTTGGACTAGCTGTAGTTTGTTTACTAAGCGTGCAGAACAACCACCCAATAAAGCATTACAATAATCTAACCTTGAGGTCATAAATGCATGGATTAGCATTTCTGCATTTGACATTGAGAGCATAGGCTTTAATTTAGATATATTTTTGAGATGGAAAAATGCAGTTTTACAAATGCTAGAAACGTGGCTTTCTAAGGAAAGATTGTGATCAAATAGCACACCTAGGCTCCTAAAAGATGACGAAAAATTGACAGAGCAGCCATCAAGTCTTAGACAGCGTTCTAGGTTATTACATGCAGAGTTTTTAGGTCCTATAATTAACACCTCTGTTTTTTCAGAATTTAGAGCTGAGTATCATCAGCATAACAGTGAAAGCTAACACCATGTTTCCTGATGATATCTCCCAAGGGTAACATATAAAGCGTGAAGAGTAGTGGCCCTAGTACTGAGCCTTGAGGTACTCCATACTGCACTTGTGATCGATATGATACATCTTCATTCACTGCTATGAACTGATGGCGGTCATATAAGTATGATTTAAACATGCTAATGCACTTCCTATAGAAGAGGATCTATGACTTCTGGAAGCACCTCTTTTAGGAGCTTAGATGGTATACGGTCTAACATGCATGTTGTTGGTTTAGATGATTTAACAAGTTTATACAATTCTTCCTCTCCTATAGTAGAGAATGAGTGGAACTGATCCTCAGGGGGTCTATAGTGCACTGTCTGATGCGATACTGTAGCTGACCGCTGAATGGTTGCAATTTTATCTCTAATAGTATCAATTTTAGAAGTAAAGTAGTTCATAAAGTCATTACTGCTGTGATGTTGGGAAATGTCAACACTTGTTGAGGCTTTACAGGTCCTTCTAAAAAAAATTAGCATATTGTGATAAAGTTCATTATTTTCCATAATGTAATGATAAAAATTAAACTTTCATATATTTTAGATTCATTGCACACCAACTGAAATATTTCAGTCTTTTATTGTTTTAATACTGATGATTTTGGCATACAGCTCATGAAAACCCAAAATTCCTATCTCAAAAAATTAGCATATTTCATCCGACCAATAAAAGAAAAGTGTTTTTAATACAAAAAAAGTCAACCTTCAAATAATTATGTTCAGTTATGCACTCAATACTTGGTCGGGAATCCTTTTGCAGAAATGACTGCTTCAATGCGGCGTGGCATGGAGGCAATCAGCCTGTGGCACTGCTGAGGTGTTATGGAGGCCCAGGATGCTTCGATAGCGGCCTTAAGCTCATCCAGAGTGTTGGGTCTTGCGTCTCTCAACTTTCTCTTCACAATATCCCACAGATTCTCTATGGGGTTCAGGTCAGGAGAGTTGGCAGGCCAATTGAGCACAGTAATACCATGGTCAGTAAACCATTTACCAGTGGTTTTGGCACTGTGAGCAGGTGCCAGGTCGTGCTGAAAAACGAAATCTTCATCTCCATAAAGCTTTTCAGCAGATGGAAGCATGAAGTGCTCCAAAATCTCCTGATAACTAGCTGCATTGACCCTGCCCTTGATAAAACACAGTGGACCAACACCAGGAGCTGACATGGCACCCCAGACCATCACTGACTGTGGGTACTTGACACTGGACTTCAGGCATTTTGGCATTTCCTTCTCCCCAGTCTTCCTCCAGACTCTGGCACCTTGATTTCCGAATGACATGCAAAATTTGCTTTCATCCGAAAAAAGGACTTTGGACCACTGAGCAACAGTCCAGTGCTGCTTCTCTGTAGCCCATTTCCTGCACACGCCTGTGCACGGTGGCTCTGGATGTTTCTACTCCAGACTCAGTCCACTGCTTCCGCAGGTACCCCAAGGTCTGGAATCGGTCCTTCTCCACAATCTTCCTCAGGGTCCGGTCACCTCTTCTTGTTGTGCAGCGTTTTTTGCCACACTTTTTCCTTCCCACAGACTTCCCACTGAGGTGCCTTGATACAGCACTCTGGGAACAGCCTATTCGTTCAGAAATTTCTTTCTGTGTCTTACCCTCTCGCTTGAGGGTGTCAATGATGGCCTTCTGGACAGCAGTCAGGTCGGCAGTCTTACCCATGATTGCGGTTTTGAGTAATGAACCAGGCTGGGAGTTTTTAAAAGCCTCAGAAATCTTTTGCAGGTGTTTAGAGTTAATTAGTTGATTCAGATGATTAGGTTAATAGCTCGTTTAGAGAACCTTTTCATGATATGCTAATGTTTTGAAATAGGAATTTTGGGTTTTCATGAGCTGTATGCCAAAATCATTAGTATTAAAACAATAAAAGACCTGAAATATTTCAGTTGGTGTGCAATGAATCTAAAATATATGAAAGTTTAATTTTTATCATTACATTATGGAAAATAATGCACTTTATCACAATATGCTAATTTTTTGAGAAGGACCTGTATTTTTTGTTAATTTAGCTACTGTATTGAATAAATACCTGGGGTTATGTTTGTTTTCTTCTAAAAGAGAAGAAAAGTAATCGGATCTAGCAGTTTATAATGCTATTCTGTAGGATATGTTACTTTCCCGCCAAGCAATACGAAATACCTCTAGTTTTGTTTTCCTTCAGCTGCGCTCCGTTTTTCGGGCTGCTCTCTTTAGGGAGCGAGTATGCTCATTATACCATGGACTAAGGAGGTGAAATAATAAAACGGCAATGGCAAGAACTGAGGTGATGTGTGACCGAAGGGTAACTGTGTGGCCGAAGCCATCACAGAGGTTAAATACAGATTTAAATCTTAACAAGAAATAGTAAATATCAATACATTAATTCAGATGTAACCCCCAATGTAATCGTTAACATTTTCACTAGTAACTGTAATTTAATTTACATTTTTTTCTAAGAAACTGTAATCGACTACTGTACATTTATTTTGTAATTAAATTACTTTATGCTGTTACCAGTAACTAGTTACTCCCAATCACAGTATATAGAGCTATATATACAGTATAGTTTTGCATGAGGTTTATAGGTTTAAGTGTAGGGTTAAGGTATGGGCATGGAAAATACAGCTTGGATTGCAGAAAAACAATTACACTTATAACGTCCCCATAAAACATGCAAACCCAACATGCTTGTTAGTGTGTGTGACTCTATAGGAACAGGCATGAGGAACCTGCTTTACAGACTCACAGACACACCTGTTTTACACACGTGACTCAAACACAGAACCAGGAAACGGAACACCTGATTTCAGAGAAAGAGAAACTTAAGTGTAGTTGAGCTGTTGTGTGTTTGTCTCTTTGTATTCAAGCAGTAAAATGGCCGAAGCCAGATTTTCTCAGGATGAGTTCTTGTGTCCAGTGTGTCTGGATCTGCTGAAGGATCCAGTGACCATCCAGTGTGGACACAGTTACTGTAAGATCTGTATTACAGGCTGCTGGGATCAGGAGGATCAGAAGGGAATCTACAGCTGTCCTCAGTGCAGACAGACCTTCAGTCCAAGACCTGCTTTGTCTAGAAACACCATGCTGGCTGAACTGGTGGAGAAACTGAAGAAGACCAGACTCTCTGATGACTGTTACGCTGGAGCTGGAGATGTGCAGTGTGACGTCTGTACTGGAAGAAAATACAGAGCCGTCAAGTCCTGTCTGGTGTGTCTGAACTCTTACTGTCAGAATCACCTCGAGCAACATGAGAGTTTCTTTAGAGGAAAGAGACACAATCTGACTGAAGCCACTGGACGACTGCAGGAGATGATCTGCCAGAAACATGAGAAGATCCTCGAGGTTTTCTGTCGCACTGATCAGAAATGTATATGTATGATGTGTACAGTTATTGAACATAAAAACCACAGCATTGTATCAGCTGCAGATCAGAGGAGAGAGAAACAGGTATTTAAAACTTGTGATCAAGTTAATACTGCTGTGATCCAATAGTCTGTTTGTTTTCTGTGTAGCGCGGCAGCTGAACTACACAGAAACACTGTCAGTGTGGAGCGCTACGTCTGTTCAAGTTTCACTTTTATAATACTCACACTTGCAGTTTTAAACAGGCCATAATCTGATTAAGAGCCAGTAGTTTTCTGTGAGATTGACTATCATCTGTTTGTCCTGCAGAAGCAGCTGAAGGAGACTCAGAAGACGTTCCAGCAGAGAATCCAGCAGAGAGAGATTGATCTCCAGCAGCTGAGAGAGACTGTGGAGTCTCATAAGGTGAGTCTGGAGAAGAAGAGAAGTTTGTCTCCGTCTCAGTTCAGACTCACTGAAGCTGAATCACTGTGTGTCCTAACAGCGCTCTGCACAGACAGCAGTGGAGGACAGTGAGAGGATCTTTACTGAGCTCATCCGCTCCATTGAGAGAAGCCGCTCTGAGCTGATACAACTGATCAGAGATCAGGAAAAGACTGCAGTGAGTCGAGCTGAAGAACGACTGGAGCGACTGGAGCAGGAGATCAATGATCTGAGGAGGAGAGACGCTGAGCTGGAGCAGCTTTCACACACACAGGATCACATCCAGTTCCTGCAGGTAACACACATCTAGAAGAACAGGATCATAGTGGACTTGAGCAGATCCTGCTGTGACAGAGACTCACAGAGAAACATTTCATGAGTGTCTTATATAATCATCAGTAAAATGGCTTTCAAGTCCGGGGCTCTAACCACTCTTAAGTGGTCAATATAATAGTAGCCTTTGAGCTGCTTTTCCTGAGCAAATCTACTCCATTGATGTGCTTGAGCTGTTAGATGGACATTTATGTTCTTATCAGATGTTTTATCATCCAAACTATTTCCTAGAAAGTGCATAGAGAGTGTAAGTGTCAAATGAATCTATAGGTCTAATGTGATTTAATGAATAGGAGAAGAATGAAGCTGATGCTATCAAAGTGCTGGATCGAGTTGAGTTACTAAAGGCCAGTCAAGTCAACAAAAGCCACACAATTTGATGTTCCTGCAGGTTATTGAGTGAAGTGTGGAGCTGATGAGTTTGATTTCTGTTTTCTGTAGAGTTTCCAGTCTCTCGCAGCACCTCCTGAATCTACAGACGTAAATGATGATCTCTTCATTTCTCTCTTCTCTTCTGATGCTCTGAGAGAATCTGTCCATCAGCTGAGAGACAAACTGGAGGATTTCTGCAAAGAGCAGCTCAAGAAGATCTCAGACAGAGGTAAAGTCCTGGAGATTCATCTGCTCTCAGAAACCAGTCCATCATCATCTCATATCATGGAGAACATCATATTAGAAATGTGTTAGGAATAGATACAGGATCATGAGAATCACTCTGTTCATGTCTATTGATTTCCACAGTCACATTCACCAGCATTGATCTCTGGACCAGAAACGACTTCCTACAAGGTAAGTCAGTAAGAAAACCAGCAGAAGCATATTAGTATGTTATGTGTAAACCAGGTTAAAAAAATGGGTCTTCAATCTAGATGTAAACTGCAAGAGTGTGTCTGCCTCCTGAACAATGTTAGGTAGGTTATTCCAGAGTTTAGGTGCCAAATAGGAAAAGGATCTGCCACCCGCAGTTTATTTTGATATTCTAGGTATTATCAAATTGCTTGAGTTTTGAGAACGTAGCGGACATAGAGTATTAACCATTCAGGGCTTTATAAGTAATAAGCAATATTTTAAAATCTATACGATGTTTGATAGGGAGCCAGTGCAGCGATGACAGGACCGGGCTAATATGGTCATACTTCCTGGTTCTAGTAAGAACTCTTGCTGCTGCATTTTGGACTAGCTGTAGTTTGTTTACTAAGCGTGCAGAACAACCACCCAATAAAGCATTACAATAATCTAACCTTGAGGTCATAAATGCATGGATTAACATTCCTGCATTTGACATTGAGAGCATAGGCCGTAATTTAGATATATTTTTGAGATGGAAAAATGCAGTTTTACAAATGCTAGTAACATGTCTTTCTAAGGAAAGATTGCGATCAAATAGCACACCTAGGTTCCTAACTGATGACAAAGAATTGACAGAGCAACTCAAGTCTTAGACAGTGTTCTGGGTTATTACAAGCAGAGTTTTTAGGTCCTATAATTAACACCTCTGTTTTTTCAGAATTTAGCAGTAAGAAATGACTCATCATTCAGATTTTCAAATTGGTGTGTTTCACCGGGTCGCGAAGAAATATAGAGCTGAGTATCATCAGCATAACAGTGAAAGCTAACACCATGTTTCCTGATGATATCTCCCAAGGGTAACATATAAAGCGTGAAGATTAGCGGCCCTAGTACTGAGCCTTGAGGTACTCCGTACTGCACTTGTGATCGATATGATACATCTTCATTCCCTGCTACGAATTGATGGTGGTCATATAAGTACGATTTAAACCATGCTAATGCACTTCCATTAATGCCAAGTGTTGCCAAGTCTATTGAAAAGAATGTTGTGGTCAATTGTGTCAAACGCAGCACTAAGGTCCAATAAAACTAATAGAGAGATACAACCACGATCAGATGATAAGAGCAGGTCATTTGTAACTCTAAGGAGAGCAGTCTCAGTACTATGATACTGTCTAAATCCTGACTGGAAATCCTCACATATACCATTTTTCTCTAAAAAGGAATATAATTGTGAGGATACAACCTTTTTTAGTATCTTGGACAGAAAAGGGAGATTTGAGATTGTTCTATAATTAACTAGTTCTTTGGTGTCAAGTTGTGTTTTTTTTTATGAGAGGCTTAATAACAGCCAGTTTGAAGGTTTTGGGGACATATCCTAATGACAATGAGGAATTAATAATAGTCAGAAGAGGATCTACGACTTCTGGAAGCACCTCTTTTAGGAGCTTAGATGGTATAGGGTCTAACATACATGTTGTTGGTTTAGATGATTTAACAAGTTTATACAATTTTTCCTCTCCTATGGTAGAAAATGAGTGGAACTGTTCCTCAGGGGGGTCTATAGCAGAGAGCTGCACGGGTCCGATTTTATAAATCCGCACCCGCCCGTACCCGCAGTGCTTAAAATCGCATCCGACCCGTTTTCCGACAGCAGCACTAATTGAAATCCGCACCCGACCCGCTTAAAATAGAACCGACACCCGACCCGCACCCAAAATCAAATCAGTTAAGCCAATCACATTAGACACACTTTTTTCGAATTTTATTGCCCGGTCATACAGAAGTTATTTATGGAAAACTCTTTTTAAAAGATATTCGTTTTTTATACATTTTATTTTTGATCAATGTTTTATCAATCAATTGATCAATCATTAACATTTGTTTCTCTGGATAATGTTATATGAAGCACCATTACTTCCAACGAGTTATACTGGAAGCCTGCCCTCTGAGAAATCCTGAAAACGAGTCTTCATGTTATTCCTGTAGCAGGAGAAAGAAGAATTTTATAACTGATGATGTAAATGACGATTAGAACAGATATCTGGTCATCTGGGCCTAGATTCATGAAAATATTCTTAAGAGAAAGTTTTTATTTTTTATTTTTATTTTTTTACATTTTCGTGAGGGCAAAACATATATTTTAAAGTCCTCAAATATGTAGATATTGTAATAATCATAGTAAGCATGCACAATATTTTTGTCATGTCCAGCTGGATGGGTATGTGGCTTCACATCTTCATGCGTTGTGTTTTTGAACAGTTACTTTTTTTGTTCAAAGTCTTTTTATTGATATGTTACAAAATATAACAACAATTTAAAAGAAGGACGAAAAATAAAACAAATGATGTGTCATCATTATACACAATATTATGGACATTCTTAATCTATTCTATAAAATATTATTATTACTATTATTATATATATAGTAATATAATAATCAATTTAAATTAGAAAATTTCTTATGAAAATGATATTGAAAAACAATTCCATTGTTGTTTTTAAAAATATATTTTTGATTCTTTTAAAAACCCTAACCCTACATTTATTATCAATAAACACTACCAAAAATTTTTTTTTCTACAGTTAAGCACACTTTTTTGGGTGTTATTGCATATCATTTAATTTTTATGTGTGTACAAACATGGCCGTAGCCAGGCTTTGAAAATTAGTGAGGTACAGGGGTTTTCTATAATAACCCCCTTATTATAGAATTGTGCTATAATAACCCCTATAAATAAAACTAATTATATACACTTACACTTGAAAAGAGACAGAAATGTATATGTTTTTGAGGGATGCTTATTTTTAAATCATACCCTATTTAGTTCATCAAAGTTTGTTAATACTATATTTATGGGGTGGATAATTTTATCAGTTGTTTATGCAAACATATATATTGCCCATCAAATGTGTTGTTTTCGGATAGCAAAGATCCAAGATTCTTGACAGTCAATTCCAGTGGCACAGAAGATAAACTGTGTAACATACTTATTTTGATGTGAATGACCGGGGTTCGAATCTGCATTTTAGCGAAATTTTTTCTCCGTTTTCAAATTTCAAATCACATCAGAAAAGCATTTTTCAATGAAAATTAAGTAAATAATCAAAAAGTTAAGGGTAGGCGTTTAATGTCCCAATAAGGTGGCATCCATTAAATTAGACTCATAAATTAGTCATTATTGCATACTGTTTTATAATGTACTACAATACTGAGGTGCAGATAATTGCCACTATTTGCAGTACGTAGTATAAATAGCAGAAAATCCTGCTATTTTAACATAGTATACATAGAATCTATTGATATTTGCATTTAGTGTAAATAGCATATCACAAAAAAATGCTGCTGTAAAAAAATATTTTTTGAACTTGTAAATAAAGATAGCATCAGTTAAGTAAATTTTACAAACAAATACTATTTTGTCTTTTTACTTCAAAATATCATGTTTAATTCAATACGCTACTTGAGGTTTCATTTTTATTTATTTGACTTAAATACATAAGTAAATTCAAATGGAACTGCCTAGGTAGAAATGAAAGTTAAAACTCATAAGTATATTTTACTTGGAACCGTTTGTTATGTTTACAAGGATTCTTTAAGTAAATATCAAAGTTATGATCCCATATTTCCCATCAAGCAATGGGGCATGAATAATTAAAAATGTACACTGTTTTATGGTTGTTTTTGTTGTTAGTTGTTTATTTTAGTTGTTAGTTGTTGTTTGTTTTAGTAACATACTGTTTTGTGACACCTGGAGTTTATTTTCTATTTAAAATGACCCATTGATACTCAAACACTATTCACTGATTGTTACCGTCATTGTGTGTGGTGTACCAAGTATTGAGGTCTCTGTGTTCAGGTGGCTATTACTTTTATTGAGTGGGCATATTATCTTAAAATGATAACAACCTGTCTACATGCTTACTTGCATGTTTTCAAGTGAACCAAATGCTTAATAGCACAGTGATTTACCAGTGTTAAAGTTGTTAAAGTAAATTGCATAAACTCGCAGATTTTATTAAATTCAATGGTTGAGTTTTACTTAAAATATATGAGTGCAAAATTTGCAAAATAAATACATTTGTACACTTTTTTTCAGTAATAAGCATTAGGCTACACTATGTGAAATTTACAAACAAAGAGTCAACAAAATTAACTGGGAATTTCCAAGTAAACTTAACTTAAAAATGTCTAAGTAAACCTACTCATAATTATGTTTAGGCTTTTACTTAGCAAATGTTTGTAAATTTACTAGAATTTTCTGAGTGAAAAAACTTAGCAAGCTTTTGTCAAGTAAATCCTACTCCACATTTTTTACAGTGTATTTTCACTTTGTGTAAATAGCCGCTGTCTTTTGGATAACTGCCAGACTAATGCCAGCGTGTTGCCATGTTGCCAGATGTTGCTTTTAAAATAAACAAAACTTATAAATAAATAAAATAAACTGAAATTATATCAAATATTTTGGAAATTAGATCAGATAAAGTTATTGATGACCCTAAACCGCAACTTTCTACTTTATTAACTTTCTAAAGTGTAAGCAAGAAAAACAAGTGAAAAATGCTTATAATATCTGAATCTGGCAACACGGAGGCTGCATCTCTCGCGCTCTCGCATCTACGGATGCTAAACATTCTTAATTATACATGCAGACATTCATATGAGGAGTTTAGAGGATAATTAGTCAATCAGAGAACTAATTTTATTTTCGAACATGAAAAATTTACAAAGGTCCGGACCTCTGTGAACTCATAGCTGGCTACGGCCATGTATACAACTGTTCAGAACTGAGCTAGCTAACCATGATCATCATCTTTGAGCTAGTTCAAAAGTATCTAAAATTATCACTACCAAAACATTTGATGGAGTTTCAGTAGTCACGAAAAGTCACAACTGAAACATGTCATCATTGTATCAGTAGTGACAAAAGGGAACACATAATCCTCATATTTGGTGGAAACAAACTAAATTTTAGTACAGTTATGCAGTCTTTTGGAATTTTAGTATGTTATACATGTTAAAATTCTGTCACTACAGAAAATGTGCCGTTATGCCTGAAACATGAAATGTTTTTTCAAAAAAAGTATACTGAATTATCAACTAAGATGTTATGATAGTGTTTGGTTTAATATATATTCACACTAATGAACCCTTAACTTTGAAATAAGTATGCTCAAATTTATGCCTTTTACAAAGAAAAATTGGATTCAAAATACAACAAATCTCATAAATTACACTTTAAATATTGTTAAAAATTAAATTATTATTGATTTATTTCTGAATATAATTTAATAAAATAGCAAAATATATATATTTACAATATAGATGTAAGCTACATTTTTATAGGTCATTATAACCCTTTTTTTATATATAAGTCAATATAACCCTGTGTTTCAGTAGTGAAAAAATTTAGGGAGAAGACAAATATTCCAAAACTTTCTGAAAATACAAAATGATAATTAACTTAGCAATTACCTGAATTGTGTATCTTGGATATTATAGAATTTACACACACACACATATATATATATATATATATATATATATTTATTATTATTATTATTATTATTTTATAAAAAGACACATTTTGTTCAATATGTCTCCAACTCTGACTTTGGTACAATTCTGTAGAATCGCATATATATCCATCCATCCATCATCTTCCGCTTATCCGGGGCCGGGTCGAGGGGGCAACAGTCTAAGCAGAGACGCCCAGACTTCCCTCTCCCTAGCCACTTCCTCCAGCTCTTCCGGGAGAACCCCGAGGTGTTCCCAGGCCAGCCTGGAGACATAGTCCCTCCAGCGTGTCCTAGTTCTTCCCCGGGGCCTCCTCCCGGTGGGACGTGCCTGGAACACCTCCCTGGGAAGGCGTCCAGGAGGCATCCGAAATAGATGCCCGAGCCACCTCAGCTGGCTCCTCTCGATGTGGAGGAGCAACGGCTCTACTCTGAGCTCCTCCCGAGTGACCGAGCTTCTCACCCTATCTCTAAGGGAGCGCCCAGCCACCCGACGGAGATATATGTACATACTAGGGGTTGCACTGACTAATCGACTATTTACGCACTGTTTCCAAACAGTTAAAATGACAAATAAATGTATACTCTGAAAGGTCCACAAGACATGTGTGATTATATTACTGGACACTCAAAACTGAACGGGAGAACACACATTCTAAACAGTTTATTGTACAGTCAGTGAATCGCTGTTCTAATCTAATGCGCTGCTGCACTGTAACGCACATAAACTACAGACAGCAGCTCGTACGTCACGCACAAATCACTTGTGCACAGAATCATTCAAATAAGAGTCGACTTTAAAAAATCAGAAGTTGTTCAACTTCTAGTACGTACATTATACAACAATAAAATAAATAAATAAGGAGGGGGGAAATTATAAAAGAAGGATCAAACAGCAAATATTACATTTTGGTCCATTTGCTTTATGTATATTCAGCATTGGCTTCCAAATAGAGAGAAATGGATCCTTTATCCAGTGACTGAAATTTTGTGGAGGTCCTTCCATTTATGCAATACAAGATGTCTAGCTTTTAAAGTTGAAGAAACTCATAGTTTTTTGTATTATCATCTAAACATATGTGTGCGCTGCTACAGTGAATATATCTTGTGAATAATGCCCTTTTATACTGCCAAGATTATGCTATATTCATAGACTAAAATTATAAATGATAAATGAGCTCCCTATCTATTTTTTTAAAGCTGTTACTGTATTCCAGCAAAACGTTGTGTTACACACAATCATGACACATTATTGGTTACATTATCAGTCATCTGTGTCACCTCAGAAAAGTACAATTCAAAATTCAATATACAAAATATTCCTCACTTTAGAACATAAGAAAAAAATGTCTTTTAAGAAGAAATTTCTTAAGAATGTTTTGTGAATTTGTTCATCTGTACTGAGACACTGATGATACACTGAACATGAAAAGATCAAACAGATTCATAATTCCTGATTCTGATGTGTTTTATCTCCATCAGATTCCCGTCAGCTCACTCTGGATCTGAACACAGTGAATAATTACCTCCGTCTGTCTGAGAACAACAGAGTGATTACATTCACTGAAACAGTCCAGTCGTATCCTGATCATCCAGACAGATTTGATGCGTGGCGTCAGGTGTTGTGTAGAGAGAGTGTGTGTGGACGCTGTTACTGGGAGATTGAGAGGAGAGGTTTTTTGGGTGTGGATATATCAGTGTCATATAAGAGCATCAGCAGGAAGGGACGGGGTAAAGAGTGTGGGTTTGGATGTAATGATCAGTCCTGGAGTTTGATCTGCTCTCCCTCCAGTTACTCATTCAAACACAATAACATAGAGACTGATCTCCCTGTGGAGTCCATCATCAGGAGAATAGGAGTGTTTGTGGATCACAGAGCAGGAACTCTGTCCTTCTACAGCGTCTCTGACACAATGAGCCTCATCCACACAGTCCAGACCACATTCACTCAGCCGCTCTATCCTGGGTTTAGGGTTTATAAAGCATCATCAGTGAAACTGTGTTGATGAATCAGAATAGACTGACGAGAGATTCTACCCATAATGCTTTGAGCTGCATGATGAATCAGTAACAGTGAGATGTTATAGAGTCTCTTCTTCTCTTCTCTTCATCACATTAATACTGCAGCTGAACTTCTTTTTTTTTAGCCATTTTCTCAAAGTTTCAGCCTGCTGTTTATACAATATATAAAGTTTTTAAACATCAGATCTAAAATAAACTACATTTTGACAATAAAGTTGGAGTTATGTGCATATTTAATGTAAGGAGATCTGTATACATGATCTCTCTGTCTCTCTCTCTCTTCAGAGGAAGTGTGCAATTACAGCTCTCTCACTCTTGGCAAACATTAACCGCCTCTGAACCATAAAATAGTGCGTGAGGCAAACACTGACTTCCTGTTCGCTCTCATACACACACTTCAGTTCCCGAAGTCTCGGCGAAGGCCAGATCAGGGAATCACTCGCTCTTCCAGGTCCTGAACTTTAAAGAGGAACCTTTCCAAAGTCATCAGAAACTCCCCAAAACCAGCCTAGGAAACACAAACGAGGTTCTGATGTAGTTTCTAAGCTCTATCCGTCACACACACACACACACTGGAGTTTAATATTACAACAGCATCATGGGACAATTGTTGCAGCCACATCCTGTATTAGCAGAGGAAATGGTCTGGTAATGGTTTACAAATGTTCCTCTCTCTGTCTGTCATTCAGGTGTAATTATTCTCAGAACGACCGTCACCGTGAATCCAGAGAGAAGTAATGTATGTTTATCATCACATTCCTCTTCCTGTTCAGTCCAAAACACAAACATGTGCAAACAAACACACACACACACACACACACACAACATAGCCATTAGTTGCTCCGACCAGTTCACTGATTTAACAGGATAAAAGAAATTATCAAACATTAGGAGTCTTAAGTACTAGTCTAATTAGTAGTTTGCCAAGAGATAACAGCCTTCCCTTGTTACGGTCAAATTAGACTATTAAAAGAAAATGTATGTAACAAACTTGTAAGACTAACCTAAGTAGTTTAGTTTATGCAACTAGCCGAGTGCACAAAGTGATAGTCTCTAAATTGCATAAAGGACACATTAACACAATACATCTTGCTGTATCTCATTTGATACATTTCCTCTAAATGATCCTCTAAAATGTTAAACCTATGTAATGGATCATTACACTTTGACATTGTCAGTTTTTTGTTAATTTAATCACCTTCAGCGAACGAATAAGTAAAATAACGAATTTTCAAACCACTTCATTATAATAATTATCCTTATTTATTTATCTGAATGGAAATCATAAAAGATGATGATGAGAAAAGGGTGTGGCCTGAAATTGTGAGACAAAAAGAACAGGTAGAGAACATTCAGTTGATTTCGCATTCCTTTTATAAAAAATATAGGCCCTATCCTTAGACAAAAGGAGCCAACTATATATACATTTCTTTTGAAAAAACTTTGTATTATTTTTTTCCTTATGAGAAGTATTTTTGCAGATTTGTATTGTGTATGCATGAATGAAGTGAAATAATAATATATATATATATATATATATATATATATATATATATATATATATATATTATTTTTTTTTTTTTTTTTTTTTTTTTTTGAAAGTTCTTTATTTGGTTTAAGTGCTGAGTGGGGTCATTATATATTTTTATATTCGATATTCGCGCCTGGCGCCAGAATGAAAACTTTTAAATTGTGTGGCCATGATACACATGTTTCTCACTGAATCTCCTCGTTTCTTCCGTCTCTGATTGATAGCTTAGAGTTCCTTTTTATCCAGTTAAAGGGGGGGGGTGAAATGCTATTTCATGAGTTTTTTACACTGTTAAAGAGTTGGATTCCCATGCTAAACATGGACAAAGTTTCAAAAATTAAGTTGTACGTTTGAAGGAGTATTTTTGTTCCAAAAATACCTCTTCCGGTTTGTCACAAGTTTGGGAAAGTTTTTTTCGAGTATGGCTCTGTGTGACGTTAGATGGAGGGGAATTTCCTTATATGGGTCCTGAGGCACTTCTGCCGGAAGAGCGCGCTCCCGTATAGCAGAGCACTGAGAGCACAACAGACTTCACTGATCAGAGCGAGAGCGAAATGTCACAAAAGAAGTGTGTTTTTGGTTGCCAGGGCAAGACAACCCTGCACAGATTACCAAAAGAAAAACAGCATTAAGGGACCAGTGGATGGAGTTTATTTTTACAGAGCATCAACGGAGTTGTGCAAGTGTTTGAGTTTGTTCCCTGCATTTCGAAGATGCTTGTTTTACAGACAAGGCCCAGTTTGACGCCGGATTTGCACATCGTTTATTTCTTAAGGATAATGCAGTCCCAACGAAATAGGGTCATGATCGTGTGTTGAGAACCGCAGGCGGTGAGTAAAACTGCTTCAAATATCTCTGTGTTGTTAACTTAGCTATCGGCGCTTAAGCACATCAAGTAAACAACATGTGATGTTGGCATCAAACTGCACTTTCCACATGTAAAGTTACAGCTAAAAAAAAAAAAAAAAAGATGACATAAAGTGGAACTTAGTCATTTTCCAAAACCGCTAAGCAAATATGTACAGTTTCAGTACATACTACATAGAGACGTCGTTGCTGATGCTGCTCTTGTTAAATTTCAGCCTCTGGATCTGATTCTGGATCATAGATATATGGCTGAATCTGACTGTTAGCCATGGTTTGTTTTGGATGATGTTTTTTTTCCTCACGGTAATGTCACAGCTTCCACATGCTCTCAACGCAAAAGCCTACTGGCGCTCGTGATTCTTTAGCTCCGCCCACACATCACGCCTCCCGGCGCTCGTGTTTTTCCGGGAAATATAATATAAATATAAATATAATAAAACTAAAGACTTTTTGGAGTTATGAAGGATGCAGTACTACTCTATAGGTACTCAAGATTAACATGATATTGAGTGAAAACGAGCATTTCACCCCCCCCCCTTAAAGTTATTTTAGTGTAATTGTACAAATGTGTCAAATCTTGTCTGATTGTGGTCAAGTAAAGGTGAGAATAATGTCAGTAATATCTCCAGATGAACTCTTACTGGACTGAAGCAGCTCAGCTTTACTTGATTCTCCATCAATCATGTTTTAGAGACTTAAATCTGATCCTCAGGATCTTTTGAGGAGCGTTTGTTTCCAGAAGCTTTACTTTCACTGTTCCTCAGCGGAGGAATGATCTTCACAAGCCTCCAGAACATCTCACATCTTCTGAGGAGCCTTGATTTCTTCAGCTCTCAATCACTGTGTTATATGTGTGGATCATTTACATCTCATCTCATTACTGGAGATATAGAGCACAGACTCTTATT
The DNA here is from genome assembly GCA_024542945.1 of allo-octoploid hybrid of Carassius auratus x Cyprinus carpio. Classification (NCBI taxonomy): domain Eukaryota; kingdom Metazoa; phylum Chordata; class Actinopteri; order Cypriniformes; species allo-octoploid hybrid of Carassius auratus x Cyprinus carpio. The sequence continues at coordinate 25,889,132 of CM045043.1, forward strand.
TACATCAGTGTATATCAGTATCTGCTCTACTGTTATAGAGAGCTCACTGATTAAATATGAATTTTTAGCTTGTGTAAAACACTACAGTACTACTGTTTCTTACTGTCACCCTTCAGGTTTGTAGAAATGTTCAGATGTGTGTGTGGATGCATGTGTAACGTTGCCAGATGTTCTACACACTGAGCCGTCAACTTTAATTGCTTTTGTGTGTTAAAATTGCATCAAAGAATAAAGCATTAAAACAGAACAAAGGTTCTTCTGCACATGTGTCTTTTGATGTCATTAATGAGCTCTTATGACTGATTGATTAATATTCCTCTAATCTGCTCTTATGGCTTTTTATTTGCCAACTTAAACATTTGTTCTCGTCTGTAAATTAATTCCTGGTGACAATCTGTGAAACAGCATCCGAATTCAGTGTATCTGCTTACATTACAAATAAACCATAAAAATAATTACCTTATTAAAGTTTTTAAATTATTGAACTTAATGTAAGAGTCAAAAACATGTTTATCCAACTTAATTTAAAATCGTTTAAATTATTTAAATAATTGGATTACACTTTATTTTGATAGTGCCCTTTAGACATTCTACTAACTATAAGTAACTTTGTAACTACATGTCAACTAATTCTCATTAATTTGCAACTATGTCTACTAACTCTTAGAGTAGACTGTTAGGGTAGGTTTAGGTTTAGGGTTAGGGTTAGGGTTAGGGTTAGGTTTTAGGGTTAGGGTAGGTTAGGGTTAGTACAAGTTGACAATAAGTTGACAAAGAAAGTGTTAGAAGATATTAAGCAGAGAGTCCACTAATACTCTACTAACTGCTAGTTGACATCTAGTTTCAAAGTTACTTACCGCTAGTAGAATGTCTAAAGTGGATTAATGAAATAAAGTGTTACCAATTATTTAACTTAATTTAAGAGTCAATAATCTGTTTAACAAATTTTATATAAATAATTCAATTAAAAAAAATAAACTTTTAAACTATATTTTAGGAGACTTTGGATCAGAAGCACCAATTCACTGCCATTATAAAACTTGGAAGAGCCAGGAAATGTATATATATATATATATATATATATAACTCTGGTTGTATTTGTCTGAAAGAAGAAAGTCACATACAGCTACGATATTTACATTTACTAAACCATCTACACAAGGACAAACTCCACAGACCTAACTGCTTTAACACTGAAAACCTGGACACATTAAGTTGTGTGTGTGTGTGTGTGTGTGTGTGTGTGTGTTTGCACTTCTCGTAACTCTGGGACGGTTGCTATGGGAGCAGTTTATCTCCAAACCAGATCCATTTCATCTGCCCCTGCCTTTCGTCTGCTTCCTTTCCTCTCTGTTTTCAGAATTCCTTCTGTCCCAGCCAGCTCAGTCTCGAAAATACACACACACACACACACACACACACACACACACCTGGCCCAGCTGGACAGCTGCACAGAACATCCTTAAAGACAGAGTAACACTGTGAGTGTGTGTTTCTCTGAGATGTTAAAAAGTGATACACAATAACTCCTCTGTCTACATTATATAGACAAAAATATTGGAATACTCCTCTTCATTACTGAACTCAGGTTTTTCAATCTGACCCACTTCCAAAGGTGTGTAAAATCCTGCACTACTTATTTAAAAACATTGGTGGAAAAAATAGTTGTTCTGAAGAGCTCAGTGAATTCAAGTGTGTGACTGTGATATGACACCATCTCTGTAGTAAGTCAGTTTGTGAAAATGCATCCCTGCTAGATATTCCATGCTCAACTGTAAGTGGTATTAAGAAAACATTTATTTATATAGCACCTTTTAAAACAAAGTTACAGACTGCTTTACAATAAAAAGATCAGTACAGTAACAAAATACACAAAAATTCCATCCAAATTAAGAAGCCATACAATAAAAATTAGTCTTAAGAAGAGACTTAAAAGAGTATATAGTAGGAGTCTGCCTTATATCCCCAGGCAGGGATTTCCATAGCTTTGGCGCATGAATAACAAAAGCGATGTCACCTTTGGTAACAAGTCGAGATTTTAGAATCTCGACTTTCAAGCAGCGGTCAGGCTCATAAGGGATTAATAAAATCACAAATATAGTCAAGGCCTTAAAACAAGCAACAAAATCTTAAAATCGATTCTAAAACTCAGAGGTAACCAGTGAAGAGCAGCAAGAATTGGTGTAATGTGGCGACTTTTCTTAGTATGCATTAAAAGCCTAGCAGCAGCATTTTGAATCAGCTGCAATCTTTGGAGATTGCATTACAATGATCAAATATTGATGAAATAAAAGCATGAATGACCTTTTCCAAATCTGCCAAAGAAATGAATGACTTTATCTTCATTAGTTGCCTTACTTGTGCAAAACAAGACTGAACCACTTTAGTCACCTGAACATCAAAAGACAGTTCTGAGTCAAAAAGTACACCTAAGTTGCGAGCCTCTTTTTGAACATTATTAGATAAGGCACCCAGACTAGAGGAGAGATTATTAAAACTAGCACTACCGAGGGGGCATGGGGTAATTAAAAGCATTTCTTACTTGGAGTCATTCAACTTAATGAAACTTGACATCCAATTTTTTATTTTGATGAACCATGACAAAATATGGGATGTTTCAATTCCAGGCTTTACTGGGACATACAATTGTGTATCATCTGCATGGCAGTGGAACCCAATGTCATAATTGTACATAACTTCACCCAGGGGTAACATGTAGATAGTAAACAGAAGGGGACCCAAAATAGATCCCTGAGGGACCCCACAAAACAAAGGAGCATGAGAAGAGGAGGCATCTCCAAGCACTATGGAGAAAGATTTGACAAATAAGAAATAAACCAATGCAGAGCTACATCTCTGTAATAATAAAACCTTCGTATTCATCGGGAAGAAGGAGGCGGAAACCGGCTGACAATCAAATAACATTTTAATAATTCAAAATAAACACAAAACAGCGCACCAGCCCCTCACGGACGACTGGTGCGCTCAAATAAAAACCAAAACATAAAATAAGGCCCAGGCCTGGTCCTCTCTCGTCCTTCACTGTCTTCGCTCCAGTTTTATATCCTTCCATCTCCTACGTGGGACTCAAGACCGGCGGTGGGTCGCAGGTGTCGCTGATTTCCCAATCATTCCGCCGGCCTCACTCCTTGTACCCACGTCCCTCGGCCCCGCCCCACTCGCCACAATCTCTAATTGCTCAATCAGCTGCATGAAGCCTCGTATCAGCACTACAAAGCCAAGCATGGGATTGAGTATGTAAATCACACAGATAGTGGACTCTGGAGCAGTGGAAACCTGTGGAGTGACCAATCAAACAGTCTGATGGGTGAGTCTGAGTTGGATGGAAATCAGGAGAACATTACCTGCCTGACTGCATTGTGCCGAATGTAAAGTCTGGTGAAGGAGGGATGATGGTATGGAGCTTTTTTTTTCGGGGTTGGGATGGTGTAGGGAAATCTTCATGCTTCAGCATACAAAGACATTTTGGACAATAATGTGCTTCTAACTTTGTGGGATCAGTTTGGGGAAGGGCTTTTTTATTTCAGCATGATGCAAGGTCCAGAAAGATACAGATGGATAAGTCTGGCTAAGAAGACCTCAAAATCCTGACCGCAACCACATCAAACATCTTTGGGATGAACAGGAACAGATCTTGTGAGTCAAATCTTCTCATCCAAAATCAGTTTCTGACCTTATAAATGCTCTACTGGATGAATGGGCAAAAAATTCCACCAAATCTCGTGTAAAGACTTCCCAGAAGGTCTATGTATCTATTGAAGTAATCACAGTTTCTGCCACATGATCATCCTACTGTTCCTCCAGTAAATGATGCTGACTGACTGAGTCCCTGTCAGTCTATTTATCTGATGCCACAGTTTTACTAATAATAACTAACAATATCTGGATGAACCGTTATATTTTGGCACACACACAAACATTGGGATTCCGTGTTTTATAAGTTCATTTCACCCTACACCTAAACCTTCCCCTCACAGAAAACGTTCTGCTATTTTAGATTTTTAAAACACTTTTAAAACACCTGTGCGATTTTTGAGCTTGTTTCCTCATGGGGACCTAAAAAATCCCCCACAAGGTCAACATTTACTGGTATTTCAAAAAATTGTGGGGACATTTGGTACTCATAACATACGCTCTAAAAAATGCTGGGTTGTTTCAAAACAAATTTGGGTCAAATATGGACTAACCCATTTTTACATAACATTTGTAACCCAAAAGTTGGGTTAGTCCAAATTTGACCCAAATTTGGGTTGAAATAACCCAGCATTTTTTAGAGTGTAGGGAATACCAGAACTCACTCACTCACTCACTCACACACACACACACACACACACATCACTTGTCTTGTGTTTAAGTGCAGCTGGAAACAACTGGCTGTGACATATTTGATTACCAGCAACAAATGGAGATTGTGTGTCACACGGCTGTGTCTTCACAGGAAACTGGAGGCAGAACGGAGACGTGTGAGTCAGGCGGGATCTCCCGAGAAAAACCCAGACAGAGAGAGAGAGGTATGACGGCAGATGAAGTCATGTTCTCCATCGAGTCGTGTGACGTCACAACCGAGGGGAAACTCAAAATAACTTTTTATATGTGAATCTGTGTTAAAGTGTAATGTATTTCTGTGATGCTCCGCTGTATTTTCAGCATCATTCCTCCAGTCTTCAGTGTCACATGATCTTCAGAAATCATTCTAAATTCTCTCTTTCTCTTTCTTTCTAAGGATTCTTTTAAACAAAAATAATGGAAAATACAGTTTTAGTTTTTAATGGTCAAAAAATATTTACATTAACAAAGCTGTAGATAATTTTCCTCATATTTGTGACAAATTTTGGTCCATCACATTATTTAAGAGAAAATTCAGTCTCCATCTGTTTGTGAGACACAAAATGAAGAAAATTTTTGATGTCTTCTTATTTTTAGTGGTTTAAAATTAGTAAAAAGGTGAGTTGCTAGAAGATGTGTCACAATTTCAGGGCAGTTGCAATAATTCAGATGCATTTACTAGAAAATGTAAAATATCTTTCTATTAAATGTTTTGACAATGAAGGATATAATGCACCTGTCAGAATCTCTCAGTTCACTGGCATGACAAATATTTTCACATTCACATTGCCAAAACACTTGCACTGTTGCTGCAATTAAAACTAAAATGAAATGAAAATACTGCAAATAGGCAATGCATAATATATGTAATGTACTCATACATAAAATGGACAATAAATAATAAACTGACAAGTTTCTCTGTCTCTCTCACATGCGCTCACACACACACACACACACGCACACACACACACACACACACACACAGGCTGTCGCTCCTCCCATGTACGAATATAAATTTCACTCAAGTTTCCTAAAATATTTAGTCCAGCAACCACCTTTCCATATACAAAAGCTGTTATTGAGACTAAAATATGATCTGTTGTAAACCTGTCTGACCTGTTAGGGGCTTGTGTGCGTGTGTGTGTGTGTGTGTGTGTGTAACTCTATAGGGCCGCTGACATCCAGCAGATTATCACTGGATCACAGTAATGAATCCTCTGACCACATCTAACATCAATCTGATTACTCACATCATGGAGTAAGTTCAAAGATGCAAACATGATTCTGATGTTACAGTGGTACAGGACCTGAAGGAGAACACTGGCCATAAACATCACTCACTGGTCTTGCAATATGTTGCTGAAAAAAACAACACAAACCTCAAAAAATGCATATAACAATATAAAAAAAAAACTGGGTGATTAAAAAATGTGCTTCACACACACACTAAAAACTCACATTCACACACACACACTCTCACAATCACACACACACACAAACACACACACACACTCTCACAATCACACACACACACACTCTCACGTACACATTCTCTCTCGGCTCTTAATGCAGACAGCAGACACAACACGGGCGTCACACAGTGACCTTCACTGATCAGAGCAGGAAGAACTGGACAGCTGAAGGGCTCGTCCATCATGATGAGGGTCAGTCTGGAGCCGCACACACACACAGAGACACACACACACACAGACACTTCACACCGCTGCTATACTGTTGCTACTTTTCTTGTGTTTGCCAGGAAATACAACAAAGGCTTGTTTTATTTCCAACAAAAATGTCTTGCAAACACATCACAACATAATTAGGATCTCAGAACCTGTAAGCAGGAACTTCCCAGGAGAACCTGAAGAAGTTTGTGATCTTCCACAGGACGGATCATTACAGGGCACAAACACACACATCACTCCACACATCTAGAGACGGGGAACTCCTGACACACACACACACACACACACTCGCTGACGTGTGTTTGATCTGCTGTGGATGTGTCGCCTCAGGCTCGGGCTCCAGATGTTGCTCCATCATTTGATGTGAGATGTTTGAATGTTTCAGATTCTCGGGCTCTGACTGCAGCTCGCAGGACTACAGGCTCAGTGAAGCTGTTCCTGGCACCGAGACCACAGGAAATCTGCTTCAGAGCGTGTGCAGAGGCCACACACACACTCTCACACACACACACCATTTACAGAAAGACTTTACATAAAACATGTCCATGCAGTTTCATGGCCAGTCATTAAAATATTAATAAACTAAAAAATATGAAAGATAAAAATACAAACAAAAGTCCCAATGATATTAAAGTAATAAATAAATAAATGCAATTTAATAATATAATATTAGTATATTTTATGCATTATTTATATATACTGAAATCAAATATCATGGCCAGTATTTTATAAGGTTTACAATAAAATTATTATTAATGCATTAATTAAATAAATATAATTACAGAATATAACAAAAATATATTAATAATATATAATGTTATATTAAATAATATTTTTACAAAAATATTTGAAATATAACAATACCTACACACATATGTAATATAATTTAATTAATATTAATGTTTTATATAGTTATATATGATAGAATATATAAATAATAGAATAAAAAATATATTATATACATGTTTCCCCATGCAAACTAAACTGGCACACACATGCTTTGTTGAGATGTTATACTATTATATTTGTTACATTCAGTTAATTTTGTGCAGAGAGTATGCAATTTTCACTAAAATCAATGAATGCATTTGTCAAAATGAGTATAATGAAAGAAAGAGATACTGCATCCCATAAGATCTGCTGTGATCTTATCAGATTTCACACAAAACAAGTTATTTATGAGCTTTATTTCACTGAATTAAACATGTTATATAATGAGGCCATGTGATAATCATAAATCACATTGGTGCATATTGTTTTATATAAGTCACAATACTCACACTAGTATTTCATTCTGAGCACAGACTTTTTTAATTAAATAAAACTGATGATGATGACTAAAGGACTGTGTTTATTCCCTTAGGAGCCATTTTCCTCTTTCAGGACGCCTCTATAAGCAGTTTTTGTCAGATTTAGCTGAATGTATTTCAGTGGTTTCATCCCCATAGTGTTACAGCGTGAGTGAAGACGGCCCAGAGACGATCACAGAGTCATTACACAACCGTGAAAAACACAGCTAAAAAATTTCTGAAATGTTTGAAACATCCTCAGAAAGAGTCACGTCAGAGGAATGTGTGCTTATTCATGACTCCTCAGAGGAAGCACATATGTGTGAAATTAAAATAATCAAATGCTTTAATTACTTCTAACGGGATTTATTCTTCCATCGAGAGTTGAAGCAGAGTTTCAGGCTCTTCGTCGTGCTCTTCTGTTGTTCTCTTACAAATCAACTCATAAGACAAAAGCTGAGCGTGCCAAGAATGAATAAGACCCCCGCTGCGCTCGTTTGTGAGCGTTTAATGAGTCTCTTCTGATTAATACACTCCCACACAACCCTATAAAACCATTCAGGTCACATCAGGGATAATCATCTATAATCATCCAAAGCATGTCGTCAGTGAACATGAGTTTCAGAATTGAGTTTATATTCTATACTGTTCTTTGAGGAGACAGATAGATGAAAAGATCTTCACAGTAAAACATCACAAAACACAAAGATGCACTACGAGAGACACGCTTAGAAACAACGAAAATAATTCTGTCACTGTCACAGCTAAAAAAAAAAGGTAATTAAATATATTAAATATATTATTGTATTTTTCAAAATAATAAAAAGAAATTGCATTAGATGTGTGTATTTGAAATCTATATGAAATTTTTTAAAAGTACATATTCTCTATATATATTATATATGTGCGTGTGTGTGCATGCTGTCACGGATCCAGCCAACCAACCAGCGTCTGACCCTACAGCTCAACCTTCCCTGCTCACCTGAGTATTAAGTACTTGCACCTGCCTCTGCCCAATCAAGACATGCTTATAAACCTGCACTCACAGACACTTAACCGTCTGGACTCGCCTATCGTGCGTAAGACTTACCCGACTCCCGATCTCCAGTTCTCAGATCATCTTCATCTTCATCATCGTCCTTGTCAGCCGTTGGTCAGTGGCCTACAATTATCACAGGCTAGCAGCGCCTCCTACTTCATCTGCCACCACCGCAGTAACACTATCTTCCCCAGTGTCATATCCTCCAGCATCAGCCATCGAACCGATGCAAGTTGACTCCTTCCATCTCTCACCTGCTGAACGTCAAAGATGGCTTCGACAACACCTATGTCTTTACTGTGGAACAGAAGGTCATCTCATGTCTGATTGCCCCGTATATTTGCAACCTGTGAAGGCCCACATTGACTCTGGCTTCGCGGGAAACTTAATTTCCAGAAACTTCATCAGCCAGTTTCACATCCCACAAATCCCTTGCCAGAAGATGAATGTACACTCCATCCTGGGGAAACCTCTCGGAAAAGGTATTATTTCTCACTGTACACCGTCCCTTACTCTACGCATTGGGGTAACCCATTATGAAGGGATCTCCTTGCTGGTGCTGGATGGATCAACTGCTGATATCATCCTGGGATCACCTTGGCTAAAGCAGCATAACCCTCACCTTTCCTGGACTACTGGTGACATCCTCTCTTGGAGTGCCTCCTGCTTTGAAAGTTGTCTACAACTCCCTACTAGACCCTCTTCCACTACTAAATCAATCCAATCACTCATCCAAGGCCACAACCATCGAGAGTCCCGGAGGTCAGCACGATATAGCAGTCCCAGAAGAGTGTAGGACATTCCAGTATGTTTTTAGTAAGCATTTAGCCACCAGTTTACCACCACACAAGCCATGGGACTGTGCTATTGAACTGCTGCCTAGTGTGACCCTACCTAAGGGAAGAGTGTATCCCCTATCCATCCCAGAACAGAAGGCCATGGAAGAGTATGTACAAGAGGCTTTTCGTCAGGGTTACATACGCCCTTCTACATCCCCTGCCGCTTCCAGTTTCTTCTTCGTAGCCAAGAAAGACGGAGGCTTAAGACCATGCATTGACTATCGGGCCCTTAACAAGCAGACCGTACAGTACGAATATCCCCTTCTCCTGGTACCTGCGGCACTCAAGATGTTGAGAGGGGCTTCCATTTTCACCAAGTCAGACCTGCGCAGTGCGTACAACCTCATCCAGATACGGAGGGGGGATGAATGGAAGACTGCCTTTATCACATCAGGGCACTATGAATACCAAGCCATGCCATTCGGACTAGCCAACTCACCCTCTGTATTCCAGGCCTTCATGAATGAGCTGTTCCAGGACTACCTACATCGGTTTGTGATCATTTACATCGATGACATCCTAATATACTCACAAAACGAGGGCAATCATCGTCTCCACGTGGCACAGGTCCTCCAAAGACTTAGGAAAAATCATCTGTACCTCAAAATCGAAAAATCTGAATTTCACCGCTCCTCTATTCAGTTCATGGGCTACATCATTGATTCCAGGGGTATACAAATGGATCTGAAGAAGGTGGAAGGTGGCAGTGGCCCATTCCCACTTCTATTGAGGAACTCCAATGATTCCTGGGTTTTGCTCATTTTTATCGCAGCTTCATCTGTAACTTAAGTACCTTAGCAGCCCCCCTCACTTCCTTTCTACGAAAGAAGCATCTCTCATGGTCTCCAGCAGCATCACAGGCATTCTCCCAGCTAAAATTAGCCTTCACTACAGCTCCCACTTTGGTCCACCCAAACCCGGAATTACCCTTCATTGTTGAAGTAGATGCCTCTACGACCGATGTGGGAGTGGTGTTATCACAGGGGGAGGTTGTTCCACTGAAGCTCCATCCGTGTGCCTTCTTCTCCAAGAAGTTATCCCCGGCAGAGCAGAATTATGATATTCGCAATCGAGAACTGCTAGTCATCAAACTAACATTGGAATAATGGTGTCACTGGCTGGAGCGAGCCAATCATCCATTTGAAGTTATCACTGACCATCGCAACTTAGAGTACCTCCTGGAAGCCAAACCCCTAAACCCTCGTCAAGCCAGATGGGCATTATTCTTCACCCGTGACGGATCGGCCAGGAACTAAGAATCAAAGGGCTGACGCCCTTTCCCGCATTCATGCCCCTGACCAAGCTACCCGTCTACCAGAATCCAGGCAACCAACGAACCCTCTCGCTCATCCGCAACCCATATTGGTGGCCTGGCATGTCCGGAGAAATCAAAAGTTTTTTTCAAGGATGTTCCACCTGTGCAATCTCCAGCGTACCACACAATCTTCCCAAGGGGAAGTTACTTCCACTGCCTATTCCTTGCGACCCTGGTCACACCTAGGATTGGATTTCATTTTGGATCAGCCCAACTTTAACTCCTACACTTGCATTCTTGTGGTGGTAGATTGTTTCTCGAAGGCCTGTTGCCTTATTCTACTAAAAGGAATGCCATCAGCCATGGAGACTGCTGGAGCCCTATTCAATCAGGGCTACCTGAATACATAATCTCTGACCGAGGACCTCAGTTTGTTTCCAGAGTTTGGAAGGCCTTCTTCCGTCTCCTAGGTGTATCAGTAAACCTAACATCTGGCTACCATCCACAATCGAATGGTCAGACGGATAGGAAGATACAGATCCTACCTTCCATGTATCTCTGCTAAAACCTCACCGACCTTCTCTTCTCCCTACTCCCACAGGGTCTGATGTGGCTGAGGTACCTCCTCCTCCGATTGAACTGGAGGAAGACCTCATCTACACCGTACGCGCCATCCTGGATTCACAGCAACGAGGAGGCCAACTGGAATTTCTTATTGACTCGGAGGGTTTCTGTCCTGAAGAAAGGTCCTGGATTCCGCATGAGGATGTTCTAGACCCTACCTTACTCCAGGAGTTCCATATCAACCACCCTGATCGTCCTGCACCCAGAGGGAGAGGCCGTCCTCGTTGCCACCATCATTGGGCTTCAGGAGCTGCCCATGGAGGAGGTGGTACTGTCATGGATCCAGCCAACTAACCAGCGTCAGACCCTACAGCTTAACCTTCCCATTCCTGCTCACCTGAGTATTAAGTCCTTGCACCTGCCTCTGCCCAATCAAGACATGCATATAAACCCGCACTCACAGGTTGGTGTGAGTGTGTGTATAATTCAGAATTCACTCAATCTCTCAGAAATTGTGAAATCTTCAGGCAACTCTGTTTCTAATATATGTTTTGACAAACGTCTGAATGTGGTTTTAATTGGAGCACATTTCCATTTGACAAAAGCGAGTGTAGCTATGCAGTTGCTAGGCGGATCTGATCACTAGTGTTCGTGACGATGGACTTTAAACAAAGTTCACCTCTGAGTGAATCTTCTGCTCCGTCCTCAGAGTTTAGAAGCTGTGTGTGGATGTTGTGTAACTCTGAACAGATGATATATCACACACATGACAGCTGATAAAAGATGCTGCGCTGTTATTCAGATTCTGTGCTGCAAGGCCAAACACGCCAACAACACACACACACACACACACACACCAACCTGCCAGCTGCCGCTCCTGTCTGTCTCTGTGTGTGTGTGTGGACGAAGAGTTCAAACACACACATACACAGTAACTGAAAGTACATCAGTCCCACCCAGTGATGACAGCTTTTACCTGAAGCAAGGTAACACAGTCACTAAAACATCCTGCAGAGAGGAAGAGAAGAGGCAAACAACACACACACACACACACGCACGCATGCACGCACGCACGCACGCACGCACGCATACAAACCCACACACACACGCATGCATGCACACACACACGCACGCACGCACACACACACACACACACACACACACACATATATATACATTATATATATATATATATATAATACATTTTCCAGAATAATTGTTAAGTTTTTATTTTATTATTTACAAAAACACTTAAAAGTAAAACCTTAAATTAGTTACTTGGGGAGAAAAAACTTTACAAACTCGTTATTATAATTATTATTATTACTTATGCAATAACTTATCATTATTATTATTAACAATAATAATAATTCAAGTGTTTATCAGTTAGCACCTCGTCACCAAAACAGTATTAAAAGATTAAACTAAGCAAGCAAATGCATTTCTGGCAAATGTTTTACAAATCTGCAACATGAACTGTGTGCAACGAGTCTGAATACAAACCAGTTTTCAATTCTTTCTTAATTCATTTGTTCATTTGTTGTTTTTACAGTGAACGATTCAGTTCAATGACGTAAAATAATCTTTCAGGAAAATGCAACCTTTGCAACCGACATCATTATCCTGAAAGAGATGCGCTGTAGGTTTTATATGAGCAGATTTGCTGAATGTTAACAGAAAAAACTCTACGTCACTAAAACTCTGTGCAGATTAAAGAAGACAAGCAAGAATATTTCTGGCAAACTCCATGACATCGGGTCAAAAACAGAGCCAAATAATCATGAGAGCTGATGTGAGGAACGAGAAACCTCTTCCATTCATCTGAGATCTGGACAACAAACACACTTTCAGAGCCAAACCAGACCCAAACCAACGTCTCTGCAGCTGATACACAAGAAAAAAAAAACCCATCTATATATATATATATATATATATATATATATATATATATATAAGCAGTCCAGGGCTGTTTGAGCTGCTCTTCTACTGTATAGATGTGAACTAATCTTTCATTCTGCAGATGTAATTCACTTTGGGTGTGAAAGGTCTTTTACATTTGCCAAAAATATGTTATATTAAGTCCAGCCCAGATGAGAAATGCATTACTTTATATAAAAAGTAACAAAGTAATGCAGTTTTGTAGGTAACTTTCCCCAACATAAAAAAATAAACAAAATTAAAATAAAAAAAAAATTAAAACTTTAAATTAAAACAAGACATTTTATTATGATAATGTATTAAATTTTTTGCAATATATTATTTTTAAATATTTAATTTATAATTAAAACTTAAACCGCAAAAATGATCTTGAAATAAACTTTACCTGAAAAAAATCTGCTTTTTATTTTGTTTTAGTTTTAGTTAGTTTATAATTTTTACTGGAAATTAAATGAATGTTAACTGAAATCAAATAAACTGCAAAATCTTAATTTCAGCTTTTTGTAAAAGCAACATTTCTCATTTTATTCAAAATATTAACCATAAAAGTATCTCAGCTTAACTAAAACAACAGTTTCTTCCTCAGTATTTTTGTCTCGTTTTCCAGTAAAAATATCTAAACATTCTAAATCAATTAAGATTTAAGAATGTTTCGATATTTCACTGAATCCAGTCCGAGAGTGTGTTTCTCTGATCTGATGGTGTCTGATCGACTGCTTTGTGAGGGTTTGAACTGAACTCGACCTCCAGAGTCTGAACGAGACTCAACACGCCTGACGAAACACAACATAAAACACACATTCCTTCTGCTCCACTTCACCTCCACCAGACACAAGACACACCTCAACACGGCTAAAACTGGACATTCATATACATTACAGTTTAATATTCTCAATCAAATTGTGTTTTCAGTTGAATTTTAGTAAAAAAAAAATAGTAATTTTGTTGTGTGTTTTAGTACTTTAGAAATATGTATTATTTTAAAGAAATAATTATATTTATTTTTAATATGTCTGTATTTTATTAGGTTTATTATAGTTTTTATTAAATATTTTGGTTATTTAATTTGAGTTATTTTAGTACTAAAAATTTGAAATTTTGTCTTGGCCACTAGCTGAAATAAAATACATATATTATTATTATTATTATTATTATTATTATTATTTTATTATTATTATTTTTATATATAGTTAACAATAATAAACCTGTTTGTGTGTTGATAAAAAACGCAAATACTAATAGATAGTAAAATATTAATCAACTAATAAAAAGTAAAAGAAAAATTGTTTTAGATTAACAACATTAAAATTAAAAACGTTTTTTTATTCTTGTATTTCACACACACACACACACCACACACACATTTTTAAATCAAAATCTTCTTTTCTGATAAATAAATTTAAATTATATTTTAGGGTTTATGCAAAATATTGTCCAGCTGGGTCAGAAATATACAATTATTTTCCCTTTGAATTAAGGGAAAGTTTTAAGAATTTAATAAATATATATTTCTGACTTCACTGGCAGATATACTTTTTATTGTTTTAAGCAGAAACTCACTTTATTAAGCAAAGATTAATATCTAAAGTCATTTTCCCAGTAAATGTATCTTGATTTAAGGACGTTTAGATATTTGTTCTGGAAAACAGACACAAATAAATCACTAGTTGTCATTCAGTAAGAGTCTAGAGATATAAAATGATTATAGTTCACACTGATAACAAGAAACCTCTGAGATAAAGTGTGTGTGTGTGTGTGTGTGTTTAATGTAGTCATAATGTGATTTGTAAAAGCAAGAATATTTAGCATCTGAAAGATAAAATAAATAAATAAAGAGAAAAACCAACAAAGAACACGAGAAAGCGAGGAGAGTTTCAGCTCTTAATCAGACAAACTTTTATAACCTCACTTGTCATTTCTTTCAGATGAACTCATCTGAACCTCAGTTATTGTGGCTGTTTCTGTGTCACCATCAGATCTTTCACAACAAGCTTCACAAATACATTAAATCAGCAATCCTTCTCTAATAACTACAGATTAACCATAACCCATAAAAGAGAACATAAAAACTATAAACTTCACTCATGACTCATGTTTTCCTTTCGCAGAAGTCCTCAGATGTCCTCAAACAAGGTTTCATCATCACATCACGCTGGAGAGAGCCGTGTGTGTTTCAGGTGTTTGTGAGTAAACACACACACACACACACACACACACACTAGTAATAAGTTAGTGCTGATGGATGTGTTTAGCAAACAGTCGGAGCATTCAAGCTTTTAAAAGCTGCTAAGCCCCAGTTGAGCGTCAGAACAACGGGACGCTGACGACAGATTCACTTTGAGTGCTGATCATCTACAGGGGTCAGAGGTCATGACCTTGAGGAAGTGACCTCACACACACACACACACACACTCACACACACAAATCAATATACATAACATATATATATATTGAAATGCCTCCAACCTGATATGATTGGATATGACTGGTTATATTCAGCTGTGATTGGTTCATGCGATAAATCCCGCCTCTTGTGTTCTGCAAGGTCTGCATTCGTGAATCAGTCTGAATGAACAATATAATGTTGTTAATTAAAAGACTAATTAAAAAAGTAATCAAACAACTCACACACTTAGAGATAATCAATTTGTTACGTCAAAATAAGACCTAAAATGGCATGAAAACATGATCGGTGGGAGTATTTAGTGAGCAATCAGCTTAGTGAAATTTGATGGATGATGATCTGAAAAATTCAAAAATAGTTACATTTTAAATAAATTTTGTTGTGTGTTTAAGTACTTTTTAGAAATATTTCTTGTTTTAAAGAAATATTTTTTGTTTTTGTTATTATATTAAGAAATGTAAAATGCTTATAAACGCTAACTTCATGAGATTAATACATGGCTTAAATAAAATAGAATATCGCAAAAATATATTTTTGATTGTATAAGTAATGTTAATTTAACCAAGAAAATGTGACTGGGACATGAATTTACATTTGATAAAAAAGGAACTTTCAGGACTGTTCAAGATTCGTTACTAATTCAAAAGCATCACTTTAGAACTTTAGTAACGAAGGAGCGCTGAGCTGCTTCATTAAAAGCGTATTGTATCGCTGTATTAAAAGCTCACTGTATATGTGTAGAGTATTATGAGAGAGAGATGAACTGAGTGTGATTACCTGCATCTGATACAGCATTCATTCTTCGGCTCAGTCTCATATTCACAATAAAACATGAGTCCATTGAGGAAAGCGATATCTTTGTCGTACTATCTTTCATCTGTGGAAGGTGATTTCAGATGAGCGCTAATCAGTGCATTTGTTGACTGCTTCTTACAAAAGCTGTTGTTGACAGTAAAAATAACTTCCTTGTTTACAACCGTCTTTCAGTCTCTTTCAATATAAAAGTCTTTTACTGCAGACTCACTCAGAAAAGCTCGTCGCCGTGGAGGAAAAATGTCACTAAAATCACCATCACGAACACAATAAACACCACTTTTATTTATTTAACATATTATTTATTGAACAATATTATCTTGTCATACAAGTGTAATGGCTGGAGTTCTGTAATCACTCTAATATCACACTCTCGTCCAATCAGATTTGAGGACCTGATGTACGAATGCACACAGACAGTGACAGTAAAGGTTTTTTTTTTCAAACAAATGCTGTTCTTGTGAACATTTTTATTCATCTGTGAATCCAGAAAAATAAAATGCATCACAGTTTCCACAAAAATATTGTGCAGCACACCGGTATTGATAATAATCAGAAATGTTTCTACTCTATTTTTAATAAATGATTGATGAGCAAACAAGACTTCTTTTAGAAACATTTTTAAATAACTCCAAACTTTTGAACACTGGAAATATCAGGACAGAAACTACACACACACACACACACACACACATACACACACAGTTTAGTTTGGGTCTAATGAGCGTCAGTGAGCTGGAAACGAAGGAACATTCTGGAAGAGCAGCTGAAATAACCAGCGTCCAGCTGCAGGCGCTTCAGCTCAGTGTCCATCAACAGCTTCAGCTGGTCAATAAAGTCCAGTTATAGATCGCAGCTACTCCGTCTGAACACAAACACCATCCACATTCACTCGCTTGAACAGCTGATGTTCAGTGCCATTCTAGTCCATGTTTAATCAATGGCTGAGGCTCTTAATGGAGTGGCTCTCATTCATTTAGAACACAACAATATTCAGACGTATCCCCCTTTAAATTAGGGATAGTTTAAGCTTGTTTAATAGCTTGTTTAGTCTTATTTTGAAGTCATCTTGAAGCGTTTCTGTTGAGAAACACTGTCCTGAAGTGAAAGAATCCTGTTGTGTTTTCTAGCAGGATCTCTGATATCATGTAGAATCCAATCCAAGGGAATCCTAATGGGAATTTTCTCACAGTGCAACATCGAGATGTTTGTTTTTGTGGAACAGATGTAGATCTTTCAAAAGTAAATATATCTTGATTTTTGTTATGTGAAAATCTTTTACCTAATT